>JAECUM010032217.1:0-70100 GCA_016617855.1 Megalonaias nervosa
AAACATATATAATGATATGATTACAAAATTAAAACAAACACCACGAAATTAGAAAACAGAAAACATGCTGTAAATATTTAAGGTAAGGATACATTATTAGGTCTTTAAGTCTGTTCTTGCAGTTGAAATAGGTGAGTTTTAAGAGCGCTCTTGAATGAGATCACTGTGTCTTTGTGTCTAAGTGCAGTGGGCAATTCGTTCTACGTTGCTGGGCCCTGGTATGCAAAAGAGCATTGTCCATATGATTTCATCTTCATAGTGGGAATAATGAGAATACGAGTGTCAGAAGAGGAGCGTAAGCATCTTGCAAGTGTGTACACATGGGTGAGGTCAGATAGGTATGTTGGACTGGAACCCGTCAGTGAAACATAGCACAGAGAACAAATTTTGTGTTTAATTCTGGATCGTATGGATAGCCAGTGTAGGGTACAGAGCAGGGGAGAGGCGTGCTCTGATCGTGGTACTCTAAGGATGATCCGAGCAGCTGTATTTTGAACATTTTGAAGTTTCTGAAGTAGATATTGAGACGAACCAGACAGAACTGAGTTACAGTAGTCCAGTCTTGAAAGTACTAAGGAACATACAAGTGTTTTAGTGGCATCAACTGAAAGATACTTGCGAATGGAGCTGATTCGTCTCAGCTCAAGATATGCAGCCTTGCATATGTTCATGACATGTTGGTGCAACGAGAGAGTACTGTCGAGAGTGACACCGAGGTTTCGTACTGACTGTGTGAATTTAATGTTGGTGGTGCTGATATTTATTGCCTGAGGTAAAGGATGTGAATGAGAAAGTCTTTGAGTTGTAATCAAGATGGCTTCAGTCTTATCATCATTCATCTGCAGCTTGTTACATGTCATCCATGATTTCACATCGGAAATGCACCTCTCTACGCCTTGGATGGTAGCTTCAACTTCAGCTGGATGGCTAGATTTTGTATATTTGGGTGTCATCAGCATACAATTGGTGAGACACTGGATGATGATCTATGACACTTGAGAGTGGCTGAGTGTATAGAATGAAGATAACAGGTCCAAGAACAGACCCCTGTGGAACACCACAGCATAGATCAACTGGGCTGGAGTGTTTTCCATTTGCGGACACAATTTGTGTCCTGTTGACCAAGTAGGACTTGAACCATAGTAAGGCCGTATCATGAATGCCAAATACATGCCGGAGACGGTGAAGTAATATATCATGGTCTATAGTGTCAAATGCTGCGGACAAGTCAAGGAGAGTGAGGACTGTAATCTTTCCGCTATCCAAAGCAGAGAGAAGGTCATTGACTACTTTCAGAAGAGTAGTTTCAGTACTGTGGCAAGGGCGATATGCAGACTGTACTTTGCTAAAAAGACTGTTTGAATTCAGATGAGATACAAGTTGGGATAGAACAACTTTTTCTAAGATTTTTGACACGAATGGCAGATTAAAAACTGGGCGGTAGTTCTTTAAATCATTATGGTCGAGTGTTGGTTTCTTCAGCAGAGGCTTTACAATGGCAGTTTTGTAAAATGATGGGAACTCCCCAGATGAGAGAGAGGTATTAATAACATCAGTTAGTGAAGGCAATATTGGATCAAAGCACTCTAGCAGCAGTGACGTCGGAATCGGATCCAGTTCACATGACTTTGGTGCATTCTTCATCACGATTGTACGTACTAAATCCATAGAGACAGGTTCAAATGCTGCTAACGGTTGCCGCTGAAATTCTGTATCGCAACTGTATGGTGACGACGAGTCAACTGAAATTGTGTTGTCAAGTTTATCTCGGATGGTTTGTACTTTGTCACGGAAGAAATTTGCAAACAGGTTCGGAAGGTCGACTAGAGAGAAGGTAGCTGGAAGTGGTGTACATTTGTTCCTTGACATCAGCTTGTTAGTAATCTCAAATAGCTCTTTGCAGCTGCAACTTTCCATGATTTTAGTACTGTAGTGGGCTGATTTCGTTGCATGGACTATGTTTGTGACATTTTTCTTAGCGGCATCATAGATCTGCTTATGAATAGTGAGTCTGTTGGAAAGCCAAAGCCTCTCAGCTTTACAGCGGTCTCTTTTAGCAGTGCGAAGCTGGTCCCTGACACTGCTATATCATGGAGAACACTTCTGAATTGCTACTCTGCACTTGGTTGCTGGGGCATGTTTGTCGAGCAATGAACGCAGGCAGTTATCAAGTTGTTCTGCTGCAGTAGGTAAGCTAGTTGTTAGGTTTGCTTGGATGTCGTGCATTAGTTTGGTTCTGTTTATCATACGGAGGTTTCTCTTAGTAGCGAATAAAGGTGGAGGGTTAGGGACTGATACGTCAAGATGGCATACAATGCAGAGGTGATCTGATGAAAGTTCGTGGGACACCAGGGAGGACTGAAGAATATTATCATCAGGTCTGTAAAGAATCCAGTCTAATATGTGACCATGTTTATGGGTGGGTTGGCTAACTGACTGTTTGAGGTTGAAAACGTGAATGGAGTTTCGATGTGCATGGGTTTCCAGGACAGTCAAAGTGAAAGTTGAAATCTCCAAGAATAATCAGGTTGCCACCTATAGAATTTCCATACTCCAGGAGATTCGGAAACTGCTCCAAAAAGAGAGATTCTGTCAGCTTGTTTTTTCTACTAGGAGGAGGGCGGTAGAGGCAGAAAAAATGGACTGACCTTTGTTCCAGTGTGAGTGTAGTTTGGACTAGTTCAAACGATGTTTGGTCGAAATTGAAAGTTGTTGTGTAGTTAAGACGGTTGATCATGGAGGTCTTTGCGATGACAGCAATTCCACCTCCGCGAGAGTGGCGGGGGAACAACTTGATGGAGTAACCGGTGGGTGTTAGATCCGCGCACTTGGGTTCATCGCCTGATGTTTTTAGCCATGTTTCTGTCAGGAAAAAGACGTCGATATTCTGATCGTTGATAAAATTAACTATTTCTGTGCGCTTTTCCGATGGTCCTACTGATTGGGCATTGAATAATGCGATGCGCAGTGGTATCTCTTCGATAGCTGACACAAAGGTTGACGATTTAATTGAAATTTGGATTAGGTTATCTAAATTAACGGCCGAATTTTTAAATTTCTGCGCCGTTCAATGACAACGGGTTTGTTTTGTTTTAGGCTTGTTTGTTGGTTTGGTTTGGTTTGTTTGTTTGTTTTGTTTTGTATTTGTCATTAAATATATCTTGTTTTTTTTTGTCTTGTCTTGTCATTCAATCAATGACCTGATTTTAGAGTTCAAGGAAATATCTCTTACTGAAGGCATTGAAGTTTTTGATCCTTCACACAGGGCAGGTGGCATACATAGTCCCATACTGAAAAGGAAACAAAACCTTCACACAGGGCAGGTGGCATACATAGTCCCATACTGAAAAGGAAACAAAACCTTCACACAGGGCAGATGGCATACATAGTCCCATACTGAAAAGGAAACAAATCCTTCACACAGGGCAGATGGAATACATAGTCCCATAATAAAAAGGAAACAAAACCTTCACACAGGCAGATGGCATACACAGTCCCATACTGAAAAGGAAATAAAACCTTCACACAGGGCAGATGGCATACATAGTCCCATACTGAAAAGGAAATAAAACCTTCACACAGGGCAGATGGCATACATAGTCCCATACTGAAAAGGAAATCAATCCTTCACACAGGGCAGATGGCATACATAGTCCCATACTGAAAAGGAAATAAAACCTTCACACAGGCAGATGGCATACATAGTCCCATACAGATAAGGTAACAAATAGACGATTAGCATTCCTATCAATTAACAACGCTATGTTATGCCTAATTCGAACTAGCAAGCAGAAAAAATGGATTACTGCACATATAAAGTTCGGGAATAGGATAAATTAATTGCCGTTTTATATATATATATATAGTAAGGAGATCGTTAGCCAACGTTTGACACGTATGATAAGGAGATCGTTAGCCGACGTTTGGCAGGTATGTTCAGAATCAACTACCAGACATGTACGTGAGATGTTGATATATTTTCCGTTTTATTCCATATATAACAAAAGAGATTTTGTGTTAGTGATTCATGCGTCTGCATAGAAGTTTTACATACTCCTTTTATTTTGCATCTATGTATCCAGTTCTCGAGATTAATTCCATCTGTCTTAAGGATTTATGCAAATAAGTATCGCTTGATAAGGTTTACATAAGAGGAGAAACAAGACAGATAACTTATGACATTGATAACTTTTGTATTAGTCCGAAACTTTCATAAGAAACTTTAAACTGGATTCGCCATATGTGGAGATGGGAGATTAACTTATTAATGACTATTCATAATCAAGTTAGAGTTAAGTCCCTTTTAATACTGGCGGGTGGTTTTTCTGCGGCGAAGTTAATTTCCATCGTTTTGGCTGAAGTTTTCATTATAAATTACCAGATTTGAAATTACAGTGTATTGGTGTAACATTTGTTTCTTCATTTTTTGTACACGATTAGTTTTTTTCCATAATTTAGGCATGGCTTCTTGGAATAGATTTTTCTAATTAATTACTCTAATGATGGGCATGTTCTAATAATTGGTATAACGGTACCAATTGTACAACCCCAGGTGGGCGGAGCTTAAGGTGTAGGGAACATTGCATTCAGAAATAAACCACAAAACTAGCTGTGATTGGTGCATTATGTAAGGGTTGTACTTTCTGTTAGGCTTAATAAAATGTTGAGCCTCTTGGCAACATGTGAGATTATGTTAATTCATAACTATATCACATTTTGTATTTTTTATGATTTTTTTAAAATGTGGTACACATGACTGAAAATGTGTCTGGTGTAACTAGATAACTCTTACCCCTGTCTAGTTCCAGCAGAGTTATCTCTCTTAAATGCAATGGAGTACCTGGTTCTGTCCTTGTCAAATTGACAATCTAACATTGTTCTCTGTGACAGTGGGTGACATGCATGCTGAGGTAGGATAGAAAGTATATTTATTTCACAAAACATTAGCATTGAGGTCTATGGAAAAACAATTGGTACCGTGATACCTAAAGGGAAGAGCAGCCTCCCAGTGTATCCATAGAAACACATACATGTGGGCAGCATTTATGAACTGTACTAGTTAGATGTAGGAAAACAAATGGATGCTGAACATTTCTAGTCAAATAGTGACAGTCTTTTAAGAATAAAATGTATGAAATCTTCAGAAAATAGCACAAGTTGACTTTGGATGGTGGCTTTTGATAACTATAGCTATGACAGACATATACTTGTATTGCCTGAAGGCTTTATGTATGTGTAGGCAGCTCTCAGATTGGCATATATGCAACAAAATAAGTTATGTAAACATAATATAGTTGATTTTGGCCAAATATTGACTATTTTACCTGCAAAACATGATAAATCATGTATAAAAAGAACCAACAAAAAACCCCACTATCTTGGTTTTGTAAGGCATGCTATAAACCAAGATAGAGAACACTCTAGGTTCACTTGTAAATAGATCACTTGTATCATATAGGATAATCTGGTATGAGTAATTTTAGGTAATTTATTAAAGACATTGTATTCCTTCCCACTTTGATTTTAATTGTCCTGCTCTAATTGTCCATTTTTGTACACTTTTTCCTGCCTTGAAATGGTTCATGCAGTTTATTTAGATAAGTTCTCTGGCATTCCCTTTGTTGAAGTAGCAGGGAATACCAACAGACAAAAACAGTTTCTTTAAGTCAGCATTTCCTACTGACACTTGTATAAGCCCGATTATAACCTACTATTGACTTTCAATTAATTATATTTATTTCTGTCCAGCTCTTCTTGTGGAATTTCCATATTAGGTCAAACATTGAGTGATCACCATATTAGTCACATATTGTCCATTCCTTCCATTCAAGTCCACACTGTTCTTCAAACTTTGCATCCCATCGCAAGAATTCAAATTGGCATGGGATCATATCTGCATGTTTATGGAAGTCTGCACTCCACATGATGGCTTTGTAGAGAACATGAACTATTTGAAATAAAAATGCTGTTTCATGTCAGTAAGCAAAATTACATCACTCTTGAGGTCTCCACTACATACAAAAGCTTGGAATTTAGGTTCTCACTTATCAATAATGTATTTTTGGATAGTTTAATTGCATTGAAGTTAATACATGTGTTCATGAACTCATCTATATTACATGGATAATATATTGGAGGAAATAAAAATACCACACCTTATGAATATCATTCAGTTATCTCCCTTACACCAGATATAACATTTCAAAAAATAAAAACTCACATTTTCAGTGATTGGTTATGAAAATAAAGAGAAGATTTGTGAAGTATTATATTAGCTCTCAGTCTTGATGCAAATGTAAGTAGAAGCAATTTAATAATTTCTCACAGGAAAGTTTACAAGTTTAAAAACTGATAAAGTATGTTTTGCTTGGTTTAGGTATTTTTCTGCTCAACTGAAAGAACATTATTGTTAATTTCTTATGTAGAAGAAATATAAACTATATGCATCTATATTATCTAAATTATTCACCCTTTAATATTAGATGGGAATGAACACCACTTCACCTGAAATTTTGGTGCATGTAAGGGATGTTATAGCACAGGTGCCTTTGGACTGTCCTTGGACCTATGGGGCACTGCCCCCATATATTTGTCCAAGGTAAGGTCATCAAACTTTCACTTCTCATTTTTCTCATTGCTGCTTTTGTCTCCTTTAATTCCTTTATCATAAGCTACATCTCCCTTTTAGATACACACCTTCCTCCTGTTTTTAACTCCATTTGGCTCATTATACTTATTGTTTATCTTTGGCATTTTTCTATATTTTATTCCCCAAATTTCACCCCCAAATCCAATATAACTACTTAGAAGCTGTGATCTACTATATTTGGTGACAGATTGGCTTATTGCATCAATTTTATTCACTACACAAAGGAGCGAAGCTTTTTATTTGTATTACAAAGAGGATGGGTAAGTTGACCGTGGTGTGAGGACTGGGGGTTAGTGACCTCATGTATCTGCAGACAGTGTAAAGTGTTGAAAGCTTGTACTTTATAACAAGATTGGGTCATGTCCACCTGTCTCTGATGTTAAGTTCTGCATCTACCAAACAAATATATAGTCCATTGTTTTAGGTTAATTGTACCTTTTGAAGTACAAGAGGTTCATACTATTTGGTATATTGACCTTTGACCTAGTTATTACATAATATGATATGATGTGATTTATCCCATATCACCCATGTGAACTTCAATAAGTGCTGATGTGAATAAAATACAAGTCCTAGTTGAAACAAGTTATTTTATTCCCAAAATGTAGTTTGGTAGTAAAGCACAAATATGAAAACAGCAGCTGAAATACTTCAAAGACCATTACATACACATTTAATATAAGACACAGCTTGGTACCTCATAAAATTGTTTTTGACAAGCGAGACTAAGTACACTTGTTACTTGTACAGTCCCAAGCTATATCACAGATTCTTGAAAAAATTAAGGTTGGCTTTAGGTATAACGGTACCAATTGTACAACCCCAGGTGGGCGGAGCTTAAGGTGTAGGGAACATTGCATTCAGAAATAAACCACAAAACTAGCTGTGATTGGTGCATTATGTAAGAGTTGTACTTTCTGTTAGGCTTAAAAAAATGTTGAGCCTCTTGGCAACATGTGAGATTATGTTAATTCATAACTATATCACATTTTGTATTTTTTATGATTTTTTAAAATGTGGTACACATGACTGAAAATGTGTCTGGTGTAACTAGATAACTCTTACCCCTGTCTAGTTCCAGCAGAGTTATCTCTCTTAAATGCAATGGAGTACCTGGTTCTGTCCTTGTCAAATTGACAATCTAACATTGTTCTCTGTGACAGTGGGTGACATGCATGCTGAGGTAGGATAGAAAGTATATTTATTTCACAAAACATTAGCATTGAGGTCTATGGAAAAACAATTGGTACCGTGATACCAATTGGCATAATCTAATCATGGGCACAATCTAACGATGGGCATACTGCAATGACGGCCATACTGGCGAAGCTCTTTCTTAAAGATCAAATAAACAATACATTCGGCACATTATGTTTTAAGCCAATGATATTTAGTCCAAGTAGACTTGTACTAAAAAAAAACATAAAAAAATAACACTGGGTCTGTTCTTTCAGTGCAGTTATTTCATTCAGCTCTTCGTATTGACGTTGTTTATAATGGAGACGATTGTGCTTGTGGTGACTGCGCGTGGTGGTGATATGCATTGTGACAAGAGTAGTTCTATTTTTATACTGTTGCTCCTGTTGATGGCAAAGGTGGTTGATATCGTCATAGCTATCGATGTAGAAGTACTAAGTTTCCCAGACTTGTTAAATATATTGATATGAACGATTTTCATCAATCTTGTCAAAGTAGAATTATTCAGCTTTCCAGATTTATCAAATGCATTGATACGTACAAATGGAAACTTAAGGCACTGTTAATTGCACGCGCACAATGTCGGACCCCAAAATGCCCGTTTCGGATCGACATTACTTTAGTTTGTTTGATGTAGCTTCACTGCCCATGAACCTGAATAGACGTGAAACTACATAATTTGTATATACCTCAACTGCCCAACTGCCCACAAAACTGTACCCATGCCCACAAAACTGTACACATGCCCACAAAACTGTACACATGCCCACAAAACTGTATACATGCTCACTAAAATGCACACAGACTTTGAAGGCCATGAATAATTAGAGCAATCAGAAATGACAGTTGCTGAAACAGTCCATTTTAAAACCGACCTATAATATCAGACAACGAAGCCCAATTACCAAACACTGGCGAATTCTGATGAGACGAATTTTACATTTAAAGGTCAAACCTGTCTATCATTGGACAGAATCTGATGGCGTAGACTTTTGACGCACACAGAAGAACCAAATAAATATATTTATTTTCGGATATCCTAAAATGTCTACATCTGGGGAAAAAATGGTGATTATAAAATGTCATTGTAAAATAAGCCAACGAGGACACATTGTCCCTCTCACTGCAATTGTCGAGCTAAATTTTCATTGCAAAAGGGTATTTTACAAAATTAAGACGCTACACAAGGTGTCGTACACCACAGTTAAACTCCCCTGAAGATGAAGAACATTCCCTATCGAACCATTTAAATCTCACTTTAAGGTACTTATTTATGAAATATAAAAGGTTATACTTACTCAATAGTATATACAAAATGCGTGTGTCGGGGAGGGGGCACTGTAACTTGAAGGCTATTTCGTACAATTTAATTCTTTTGGATCTAAATTACCAGCCTTGTTGGCTATATTGCTTGAAAACTTTCATTTTTATTGTAGATTAAGTATTTTATCATCATTCTTTCCTACGTAAAATAGAGCTGTTGATTTTACTTTATAAATGTTGAGCTGTTCCGTTTACAAGTATATGTCCAGGTAATTAGTGACACCATACCCTATCGCAAAACAGAACATTTACCTTTTTTCTGTAGAAAGCGGAACTTCTTACAATGCCTTATTTGTCCACTGATATTACATTCATGATTTACAAATGTTTTACTCAGTCGAATTTTAGTTATTGCTCCCTTTAGGTGCCCCATTTCTGAAAAACAAAATCCTAAGAGAGTGGAAAAGGTACAGCATCGGGCACTAAAATAAGTCTTTGATAATATTAATGGCCCATATAATTATTTCTTAAGAAAAACAAATCTTCCTACATTACGTATTAGTAGATTTAGATACGTCTGTTATGTGTGTTAAATTTATATTGTGTGCTGGCTGTTGACTGTGACTGAAGTTTGTGAATGGAGTTATGCTTACCTGACTTTTGTCATGATTGTAACGTGTAAACAAGATGTTAACTCAAATTAATGTTGAAGGCTTACCTTCCTACTTTACATATTAATAGATTAGGGTACATCGCAACATACTTGAGAAGAAAAACCGAACTACTTAAATAATCTGATCCCCTTCAAAGAATACAATTATAATCAACAAAAATTGATTAACATAACAAGGCTACAGATCACAATCTACAGCAAGCTTTCGTTTAAATCTGACTTACCCAGAGTGTGGAACAGACTGTCAAGCGAATTAAGAACACCCACTGACTTCAGAGAATTGTTATAGCTGTTCGTCTTTCGCGTTTGAGTATGAACATGCTATATGACTAACTGCTTTAGTTTCTGTGTGTACAACAGTGGCTGATCATGTTAATTTGTGCTTTGAATTGTCTGTGGCATAATGGACAGGACAACCCAACTGGGTTAACTTGATTAATAGAGGACGTGCTGCAAGTTAAGAGATTTACGCTGCTAGCGATTTCTGCACATTCCCCTCAGCTCATAGTCTGTAGTACGAGCATAAATAGGACTGCGCCATGCGGAATGATCCTGTGCGAGATCTTGCCAAGATTTAGGGAAATGTTTAAATGTTTCTAGGAGGACTCCAGGTCTTTGAAGCGTTTTTTCTCACCTTCCAAAGATCGATTTCCCTCCTTCATCTCGCCGAAGCTCTTCTTTGGTAATTGTCCGTCTGCTATCCTGGTGATGTTGCCTGCCCATCGAATCTGTGATTTCATCAACAGAGTGCGAGTTCTTGGAATACCTGCCAGTTTAAGAATCTCAGAGTCTAGGACCATGTCCTAACATATTAACCTCGTTTCCAAAGGCAGCCAGTGTGAAAATGGATCAACTTCTTGTCATGGTGGCTCTACATCGTGCATGTTTTGGCAATACAATGGCCACAGTGCACTGTATGTCACAATGTACTGTCGATTTAGGTTGTCTTGTCCGTTGCCTGTAGGGTGTTGCCATTTACTGTTATGGCAGGTTCTACTTGATGCTTTTCTTGTGTAAGACTCTTCTTGTTACTGATTGGTGAAACCAAATTTGTCACAAGCTGAAGAGAAATGGTCCATACTCTGTTCCATGTCCGGTTTAGATTTGGCATTCAGGGACTAGTCATAAGCAAATAGGAGATCACGAACAGTCAGTTGTTACGACCCTATGTCTTGAACTAAATAGCCTAAAGAACGAAAGCCAATAAGTTTTGTAAAATCAGCAACCAATTTAATTCTTTATGTTATAAAATGAAAATTTAAGAGGAACTTGCAGTATTGTGAATTAATTCCCAAATAAAACGCTCATCACAATTCCTAAAGTATAGTGTTTCTAATGAATTCCAATCTTGAATGTACCAACAGTCTTGATGTATCACAATGATATTATCCAGAACGTCTTTGAATGAATTCACAATAATCGCAAAGTAGTGTTAATCCAGTCAATTAGCACTTTAGTAATTCCAATGAATGATTAAATAATGATTCCTCTCAAATTATATTTGGATACAACTAAAATGATTCCACAAAGACCGATATTTAAATTGGAATTAATATTTTTGTTGATCACAACCTTATTTAAAAACCAAAGACAAAATACGATGACCAGGATGTGGGTCAAACATTTGGTTCTAGAACATTCTAAATTTTGCAAATCAGACTAGACCTTGCACAACTCGACAATATCAGTAAGCAACTTATTTATAACTTACAAAGAATACACAAATCAGGTAGACAATAGAATTTCCGAGGGAAAAACCAAGGTCTTGATTTCAAACCCAAGTAAACAGATTCTTTACAAATGATCATTATCTTAAAGTATTAATCTACAATCACAGAGAAAGGTTAGCTATGTAATATGTTTTTTTGGAAATTACTTTCACAATCTACAATCATGGACAATAGTTAAATATACAATATAGACATACGTAACACACTGCCTAACTTCGCCCATAGTCTCATACGGATGAAGAGCTTGCTATCCGTCCGGTATCTGATGTCGATCCCAGTGGAACAGACACGGAAGGCATCTGTAAACATTGCAAAAACGTCACACTGTGGATTAGAACTAACATACAGCCTTGCTTGACTCCACTGAAGGCTAAGAATGGCGTAGATGACTCACCGCCGTCCACGACACAAGCAAGCGTACTATTATTACGATGAATTCCTCTGACCAACTAAATGTTGCCATGATTTTCCAGAGACCCCACAAATGATTGTTTCAAAGGCTTTTGTCAGGTCGATTAATATAGTGTACATGTTGAAGTATTTCTCCCGGAGTTGACGAATTTGAAATGCAATGTCTGTGGTAACTCATCTTTTCTTGAAGCGACACTGACTCTCAAGCAGGAACCGTTGATACACAAAGCAATTCAGCAGAATTCTAATAAGGATCTTTCCGGCTATTGACAATAAGAGGATACCCCTATGGTTGTCACAGGATTATATGTTGCTTTTTGCTTGTGAAAGTGGACGGTGGACGTATCCTTGTACTCCTGGAGTATACTTCCTTAAGTTCACATTGACTGGAAGAGTTCCATTTCTGTGCCATGCGCGAGCCTCTGGCTTTGTACACTTATGCTGGCATATCATCTGCTACAGATGCTTTAAATCATTTGACAGCAGATCAATTGCTTTTTCTGTGTCAGTTGGCGTCGGATGATCTGCAAGAGATATGCTGATTTGGGCAGTATATCAATTGCCGTCTCTCACATGGATGGTTGTTGACTGAGGACGTTCTTGAAGTGTTCTGCTAATCTTTGTAGTATATTTTCTTGTTCAATGAGTTGTGTTGTGCCGTTAGCACTCGATACTGGATATGTTCCTGATGATTGTAGCTCGTACATAGTCATTGAAACATCACAGAAGTACTTCATGTCATTCCTGTCTGCAGTGGAATCAGTTTCATTTGCCTTATTGATCTGCCATGAGCCTTGCAACTCTCTGAGTGTGCATTGGATAGTCTTCTTTATTGTCTTGCGGGCTCCAGTCTTATATGATGAAGTTGCATTATTCTAAACAGGCCTTTTGGAGACTATGTTTCTCGTTCAGAAGTCTGTAAGTGAGCATTTTTCTCATCAAACCAATCTTGATGATTACGTGTGGTAAAAGCAGTGGTTTTGGATGCAGGCGAGTACACATAGTCTCTCAGGAGCCCTCAGTTTTTCTCGATGTTCTGGGAGTTCGCCTCAATTGTTCCTTGTTGGTTGCACAGTTCTAGAACAAATGCCTGTTTCACATTCTCACATGGACTTTTGGGGCTCATTGTTTGTTTTATTGTCTGTTTGCATATTGAACTTGGATACTATGAGCTTGTGGTCAGTCCAGCATTCTGAGCTTATTACGGTCTTCGTCAATCTGACACCCTGCCTGTCTTTTCTACCGACGATGACGTAATCAATGAGTTGTCAGTGATTGGAGGGTGGATGCATCCAATGCGTATTGTTGCGGTTTGGCAGGCGACTGTGTTGGTGATGAGGAAGTCGTGTTCAGAGCATTTCCTCAGTAGAAGGAGTCCGATATTGTTTACATTTGCCAAAGTCATGTTTGACGATGAGGCTTAACCATGTCTGGTGATATGCGTGCGTCAGGTCAAGCACATAAGTCACCAAGGATGAGCTTGTCAGACTTGATACTTCGGTGACAAGAGACTCCAGGTCTCCATAATATTTGTCCTTGATCTTATCTAGGATGGTGCGTAGGAGCTGATGACAGATGAATTTTTTTCCAGACCATGGGAGTCTCATTTACATGAGTCTGTCATTCGCGCCCTTCGGTAGATTTGTGAGTGCTGACTAGCTGTGATTTGATGACCACCGCAACACAGCGTCACGTTATTCTTCTTCATTTCGGACATTCCAGACGAAGGTTAGCCGGCACCTACATCACTCTGGTGGTTTTCCTCAGCTAGTCGTGTTTCACTTGGAGCCGCCATCTGGATATTGAATCTGGCTAGTTCTATAGCAACTATAGCTGTTATTCTATGGTCTATCCGATGATATACTGTTCTTTGTGCGCCCATTCCACGCACCGATGGTGACGGGTCACTTTTGAGATCTTATTAGATGTTTTACCGCTAGGGTGAGATTTCCATCAGCCGCGGTGTGCCGACCAGGGTTAAGGTGAAGCAATGTTTACGGCACCTTTTCTAGCCCTTTCTCATGCTACGGACATGAGCAGAATGGTTAGAGAATTTTTAATTCGTACTCTACGGATATTCGAACCCAGGTCCGCGGGTAAACGGCATCCATCGCATATAACACCGATTAAGTACCATCATCTTTTGGTGATGTTAGTTTAGTCGTGAGGGAATATGGGCTCGTATGTGCAGGCAAGGCGATGGGTGCCGTTTACCCGCGGACCTAGGTTCGAATCTCCGTAGAGTGCGAATTAAAAATTCTCCAACCTGTATGATAGTATTATTTGTATTAAATATTAATTCTGCCTACTACTGAATATAGACTTTTCTATTCTTGTTTCCTCATCACGTGACCTTCCACCATTAAAGTATTCGTTCGCCTCTATGGTTAGTTTGAGAGACGATTATTTCCGATGTGTTGATTTTGAATACCAGCGATTATGTCAAGCAGCCATATCAATAGAAAATGTTATGAGAGTGGCTAAGAAATTCTCTACAGTAAAACGAATAAAAATAATTCCAAAAACTACAAACGATTAGCACGATCAGAAAGTTAATAAAATATTAATCCCTGGACAAGGCTGATTAAGTCTTGGATTGATATACAGCCCTACTAACATCTTGGTGCAGTGACAGGGAGAGAGGAGATGCTGACTGAGATACCCGATTGTAGTAAAACGTCACATGACAAAAAGTTACAAATCTTATTTTCACATTTATATATACAGCCCTACTTACATCTTGGTGCAGTGAGAGGGAGAGAGGAGATACTGACTGAGATACCCGATTGTAGTAAAATGTCACATGACAAAAAGTTACAAATCTTATTTTCACCGTTATGAAAGAAGCGTAGGATAAAAAGTCACAGGACGAAATGTAACAATTATTTTTACTGGAGTCATGAAAAAGACGTAGGTAAACAAGTCAAAATGTCACATATGCAATTTTGAAGTCTTCTTACAACATGAATTAGGGCCATGATTTTATTGGTCCTGTTAAATCTAGTTTGTATACACTTATACCTTTCTACCTGCTAAATTCTTGTCTATAATCAGCCACTCCAGCTCACATAATTTGATAAACAGAGACCAGACATTTGCTTTCAACACGCATATCCTGTAACCTTGTTTACACGATGATTAAAGAAATCAACCATGCCGCCAATTACTATCAATATCAAACCTTCATGTATAGCACACCTGCTCTTAGAAGCAAACCAGACTATCGATTGCTAAATAATGTGTGTGTGTGTGTGTGTGTGTGTGTGTGTGTGTGTGTGTGTGTGTGATTTGGATTTTTAAGGTAGCTTTAACATTTTTCAGTCATATCTACTATGTCTGCAGTGTGACAGTTTATAGTGTTGTCTAGCACTGGGGCATCATGCCGCAGACATGTAGAGGTTAGGGCGTCCGCCTCGGATGCGGGAGGTCGCGGGTTCGAACCCTGACCGAGTCATACAAAAGACTTACAAAAATGGTACTAATAGCTGCCTCACTAGGCGCTCAGCATTAAGAGGTTAGTGTTAGGACTGGTCCGCCTGGCGTCAGGATAATGCGACTGGCTGGGACATGTTGCTATATATCTGCGGCATGATGCTCCAGTGCTAGACATCACTATAAACTAACATACTGCAGGCATCGTAGCGATATGACTGAAAAATTGTTAAAGCTACGTTAAAAATCCAAATCATACACACACACGCGCACACACACACGGTCGCAAAGTGAGTGTCGCTATAAAAATAATAAAATTAATATGTAAATTGTCATACAGAAATCGCAAGCTAGCATCATTAAAAACTTACAACGGTCGGATGTAAGGCATTCTGTGTCCAATCCTAAGTAATTAACAGTCGATCAAAGGTCATTATTGACTTAGTGGCTGATATAAGTTAGTCACCTACCGGCACAGGCGTGGAAAAAAATATTCGCTGTGTTTACCTTGAGCAAAGCTCTTTGACAGTTTTATTCACAAGACTACGCATAAAACGACCGTCCATCACACCTCGCCTATGTTAACACTTAATCAGAGATAGTAAACGTAGATCTCCGATAGCTGTAAAAAGCAAGCAAGAAACATAAAATGTTATCATGAAATTTAGGATTTAATTAAAATATTTTAATAGCAGTTTTTATTGTTTCTACTCTTTCTTCCCTTAAACACATAAATGTTTACGAAATATTAATATTTACTTAGTTATTAATACGTACATGGTCAAAGGTAAGATTAATGGACCCATTACTCATATATACACAGTCAAACGTAAGATTCTTTATCCCATTACTCATACATACGGTCAAACGTAAGATTACTGGACCCATTACTCATACATACAGTCAAACGTAAGATTACTGGACCCATTACTCATACATACAGTCAAACGTAAGATTACTGGATCCATCAGTCGTACATGCACAGTCAACCGTACGATTACTGGATCCATTTAATTTATAAACAGCCATTAACAAGTCTACCTTTTCACCAAAATTCCATGAAGGGACGACAGATTATCTGGATGAAATTCAATGACCCGACCCCCCCATGAGTTCGGATAATGACATTTCACTGCACACATGCAGACACATGAAGACACGAATATAATGAAACCGATTATTCCAACGAAATCTGTTCCCTGATGGGTTATGATAATGTACCTGCATACAATGTGTTGTAAATGTCATGTGTTACTGCTGGCATTTTCACGTATGTGTTCTGCATTCTTTCATCGTAAATATGTACCATCCATGTAGCTGTCTATTTTTAATATGTCCTAATTGTTTTATATCGCGTCGAAAAAGGAATCATCTAGAGCTAGCGGTTTTTATGTTTCCCAGGCCACCGACATTAAATCTTGATTCTTGACGGAAAATAAATAACTGATGTAATCTGAATCGTACCCTTCATAATTACTTAATTAATAATATTTTCATAAATTTACACTTTTCAACGCATATTAGGCATGCATAAGATAAAATCAGCCCATAGACTACACACACACACACACACACACACACACACACACACACACATATATATATATATATATATATATATATATATATATATATATATATATATATGCCTTATGCATGTATATATATATATATATATAACCATATATATATATAAGAGCTGAAAAGGTCTCCAATCATAAAACAGACTATGGCGTTTGTAAGCCTGCCAGTATTCTGGTATTATGATTACGTCAGGCCTTGCTTGTTTGCGGCAAATCGCCTTTCGTTGTAAAACGAATTTGTGTTTGGAATATTGATTGAATTCTGCAACAAAGTCGCATATCCTTGAGCTTCACTCTGCTGCGTTTAACTCCACCCTAGCATGTCCACCCCACGTCAACGTCATGTCCACCCTAGTATGTCCACCCCACGTCAACGTCATGCCTACCCTAGCATGTCCACCCCACGTCAACGTCATGCCCACCCTAGCATTTCCACCCCACGTCAACGTCATGCCCACCCTAGCATGTCCACCTAACGTCAACGTCATGCCCACCCTAGCATGTCCACCCAACGTCAACGTCATGCCCACCCTAACATGTCCACCCAACGTCAACGTCATGCCCCAGGGATAATCTTGAATGGATGGAAGTATTTAACTTTTGATATTAAGTTAATGTATTAAGATATAGAGTGGGGCTTTCAACAGTTTTCAAGATTTCACGCAGAGGCAAGAACCAAACCCTAGTAAATTAATTTAAGCATCGTGTATATTGTATATTTTTCCTTAGTGTCCTAAGTGATTACACAATTGAATTTTAATACGCCTGTCCACCAAACTCACAACATTGATACGATTTTTTTTACAACTGTAATTTTGGCAAAATTATCCCCAAATCCTTTCTCAAAGCTCCGCGCCAATTGGATGGATCTACAATACGGCTACTGACCACCATATCTTGAACGGCGTGGGACTTTTCTGCAGTCTCGGAGATGCAGAATAAGTCAACCCACCCAACCCCCTCCAGCATTTTATAATGCAATCAATGGAGGCAACCGATTTGCTCTGGGAGGCCTCGCACGATAATATTCCAGCTGAGAAAGGCTTGGGCGTTTTACAAGAGTGCCGTGTGTACCGAGAATGTAACCTTGAATATTATGCATTTATAATTGTTTTTGCATGCCTTATTGGGATATCTTGACTTACGCGGTACGTTTTAACCTGGATTGTGCTGATGTAATGTCAAATCCTAAACATATATACATATATCCATCTGCGCGACATCACGCATTGCGACGCATGCTATCACATCATCCACATCTTCCTCACATTCACATCTTTTCCGCAAAGAAACACAGCCTTTCCCATACTTACATTTACTAGACTGATGTCCCAGATTTCGCAAAAATACTGACTGAAAAATAACATTTGCATCCCTTTATGATACAGATATTGCGACCTTCTTTGTCACTAATATGAACGTTTGTGTTAAAGACTGGTCCTGTTCAACCATCTTCTCAAAACATATAAATATATCCATCTAACGCTTTTCCCAAAGTTGTAAATAATAATAATAATAATAATAATAATAATAATAATAATAATAATCTTTTTTAAAATTTGGGATAATAGAAGGAACAAATGACATTTCCTAGATTCCTGTTGTAATAAGCTATCCTTACATGTGCCTTTTTGACAGTGTCTCTACCGTTTGTGTTACCGTCCGTCAAACTCAGCTATTAGTTTTAGATGTGTTTGTTTTTTTTTGGGGGGGGGGGTTAAACGCCAAAATATTTCAACATATGATTCGCTATACATTGTGGCCAGTATATTTGATGGAGGGTGGAGGGAGAACCCGGGAAGACCCAGGAAGGAACCGTCTACCTACGTGAAGTTACCAGCATACTTTCTCATATACCCACGTTAGTCGAGCCGAAACTCGAATTCAACGGAAAGAGGTGAGTTGCGTTAGTGATGTGTAAAGGCAAGCGCCTTAAACCACTGGACACACCCAGCCTTTTTGATGTGTACATGTATCTACATATTCAGACTTTTAGTAGAAAAACAATAACTGAATGTTCAAAAATTACACCCATCTGCTGTATAGATCTTATTATACGGTCCAACTCTCGTATAACATGTACCGGAATGTTGGTACAGTATTGTGTCGACAGCTAAGACGGAAAAGGGTCCGCCCTCTCATCTAATTTCATCTACCGTATTTATTCACTTGAATCCGCGACACAAAATCTCAAACGAAATTCTAAATTAAGGTTTATGTCCCCTTTTTGGTCAAGACATCATGTGTTTCGGATACATAACTTTCTAATGAACACAGCAGGAACTATACATTGCAATTATTATATATGTATTAATGAATTATTTTTTTAAAAATATTATATTAATACATAGATATTAAATATTATATTAGTACATAGATATTAAATATTATACTAGTACATAGATTATATTACAGTATTGTACTTAAAGCTAGAGGAAAGTTTTGAATCAGCTGTCACTTAAACAAACAATTTATTTTGTTAGTAGTTTCTAAAACTTCATTTGAAAATGACAAAGTCGAAAATATTAGAAAACAGTTTTGAAACACACCCTTTAAAATGTACATGAGAGCGCACGCACAGCTGTCTTCATACCATAGTGTTCATCTGTTCACAACACAATCTCATCTGTTCACACCACAGTGTTCATCTGTTTACACCATAGTGTTCATCTGCTCACACCATAGTGTTCTTGATGTTACGAATGAGTAACCCGCATCTTTACAACTTAATGTTTATGGGGTTAATTCATAACAAAATATCAGGCTAGGTACATTTTTTTTAAAGTTTTGAAAACTAACAAAATAAATTAAATTAATTTTACTAGTAGTAGTTAGTTAACTATAAATAACTAATTGTAATAACAACAATGTAATTTAAGTACGTCTGTTACTCAAATAAATTACAGTATATTGTTTCTGCTGTGCCAAAAAAACCCACTATGTAATGACCAAAAAGACACATAAACCTTAAATTTTGTCCCCTAACTCGCTCACAGCCTCATCTGGTTGAGTTAGTCAAAAAGATGTTTACGGCTTTGCGCGCGCGTGCGTGCGTGCGTGCGTGTGTGTGTGTGTGTGTGTGTGTGTGTGTGTGTGTGTGTGTGTGTGTGCAACTTGTCTTTGTTGTCAGTTTTATTGTTGTAGGTTTGGATTTAACGCCATTTTCAGCACATGATAGGTTATATGGCGGCCAGTATATCTGGAGGAGGAAAAATCGGGAAAAATTCCGGAAAGAACAACAGACCCAATAAAGCCATTGGCAAGCTTTCTCAGATACCCATCCTGGTCTAGCCTGAGACTCGAACCCAAGCAGACAGAGGTAAGATGTCGGTGATCTGTAAAGGCGAGCGCCTTAGACAACCAGGCTACCTGGGGCCCCCATTATAATCAGTATGATAACGTGACAGCATACTATGGTTGTGGGGGATGCAAATTATTGTTGGTTCATTGAGCTCATAGTTAAACGATCTACTAATTTATGAAGAAGTTTTCGTGGAAAATACATTTAAGTTCTATTTCTTTGAAACTGTTCTTGGCCCACTCCTAAGCAGGGAGTGGATAGTGCAAGGGATAACGCGTTTGCTCCTCATTCCAGCTGATCTAAGTTCGATTGGCAGTATGGGCAATATGAAGGATCATTAAACACCAATCCAGAGTCATTGGCAGGTAGTCCGGTTTCCTGAACCGTAAGAAACACGTGACACCACCATTTTTATTACACGTCCTCAGATCAGGTTGAAAATTACTCTTCTATCAATGGTATTTAAGACACTGACATATATGTGTATCTTAAGACACTGACATACACCTGTATCTTAAGACACTGACATATATGTGTATCTTAAGACACTGACATACACGTGTATCTTAAGACACTGATATACACGTGTATCTTAAGACACTGACATATATGTGTATCTTAAGACACTGACATACATGTGTATCTTAAGACACTGACATACATGTCTATCATAAGACACTGACATACACGTGTATCTTAAGACACTGACATACATGTGTATCTTAAGACACTGACATATATGTGTATCTTAAGACACTGACGTATATCTTAAGACAGTGACATACATGTGTATCTCCCAATTGGAAGAATAATTCTTCCAGTATCATCAATGCTTTGCATCCCTCCCGTCAATGTTTAAACTTCCGTTTTCAACAATAACTAGAAAAGACCATGATACAAAATTCTGAGTCGAACGGTACAAACTTTCCTGTGTCTGTACCAGTAATGTTGTTAGGTTCTTAGCAGAATCTGATTAACCAGACGCTTGGATGATAGAGATATAGCATAGGATACAAATTCGTTCTAAGCGCCTTAGTAATATGGCATTTCATAAATGGAATCAGGTCACAATTAATTTTAGTACATATTCTCTACATTTGTTTCTCACTTTTGAAATTTCCATTGTGTCCAAATGATAATAAATCATATCTTATTTTAAAGTACTATAAAGATGAACTCACGGTGAAGTTCTTGTCGTAGGTTATCCGGCATTGTTTGGAGACTTGATTATAAACAAAGCACCGTACATAGGTCACAGATTTCACTGCCGGATCATCATCATCAATGCCTCATTACTCACTGTGCACTGTCTCCGAAATACGCACAGACAAGCACACCATAATATTCAAATTCTAAACAATAAACAATTACCGTTAAATTAACACCAAGAATGCCTAACTATTGTATCACCTCCAAAAGGAGAGGGGAAAAATTGCTGAACCGGAAGTAATAATTGTCACCTGTTCCAAAACTTTTGTTATTGAACACTTACTAACTTAACATGTTTAAAGGACAAAGATATAACTGTCCTTTAACTCTGTCAAATATTGTGGATAAGATGTTCTACAATTTGATCAATGACACTACGATATAACTTTTTCGAAAGTTTGACGGTTGTTGGAGCATCTTGCACCACCAGTGTGTACCGCATTTTTTAATATATAAAATACAAAAGAGCTGATTCTTTCTTTTTATTTCTACTGTTGTATGCAATTGTTGTTATTTTTTCACACCTGACTATATATCATCAATCTGTTCCGTCAACTTGTAGTGCGGGATGATATAAATCAGCTGAATTGTGTCGATGTTTTGGAAGTAGCTTGTAGTGTGATTTTTGTCAGACATTTTTAAAAAGAATAAATCAGTTTTCTTTTTTTTATATCATCAATTCTAGATATTAAACGTTATTTTCCTGATATGAAACATTAATTTTACTGAAGAAAGACCCCTTTTTGCTCCCTCAGCCCCAAATTAAATTGGGGTAGGGGTTAAACAAGATATTACAACTTAAATTCTTGAGGAGATATAAAAGAGGCATTTTCATAGTCCATTTGAGATATAAAAGAGGCATTTTCATAGTCCATTTGAGATATAAAAGAGGCATTTTCATAGTCCATCTGAGATATAAAAGAGGCATTTTCATAGTCCATTTGTTAAAGTAGAAGCTCTCTCTGTACTTTTACTGAGGATGGTGGAGATTATATGATTATATTCTTTTCTATTATTAAATAGTGTCATTACAAAGAAAAACATACTACTTCTCTTTGTGTGTGTGTGTGTGTGTGTGTGTGTGTGTGTGTGTGTGTGTGTGATTTAGATTTTTAACGAAGCTTTAATAATTTTAGTCATAGCATACTACTTCTGTAAATCCCGGACAGAAAACAAAGATGTTACACACTTTACGATGCACATGCAGTTGTAATGTTTTATGTTCTTGAATTATGCACTACTCTGATTTGACGTTGTTCTTTCTGATTTGAAGTTAAATCTCATTATCAAACATTTGAAATCTTATTATTGATTTACCCGAGTTGCTTATATATACACTTAGCTAAACAAAACTCTTCGGACGTTAAATATCATAGCCGGAGAGAGAGAGAGAGAGAGAGAGAGAGACGTCGTTTGTTGGTAGGTTTAGCTTTACGATCCAGCTACAATCCCTATATGGAATTAGTAATCACTTGGGAATTTATGGTAGTAATAATATATTTACGCTCTCTAACATTGTACGTGCCCAAGTCATCGCACAGTTATGAGAGACAAGAACAGCTCTTGTATGCCACAGTTAGACTCAATATACAGATATGCAAAGGTGGAGCTATATTACGGGACAGTACAAAATTGTCTGTCTGGTAAAGCATGTGACAATCATGATGTGCTTTTATAACGCTGTTTGATCCTTGACAACTCAGATATTCACAGCCTTCTATATATGATACCTGTTCGATATACCAGGTAAGTCATTCACATGATCTTTTAACTGAAAGAATATCTACTTGTAATCGTCGTATTATTTAAATGTATTTTTTCATCGCAGATGTGTAGTACAACATATATGGTCAATTTGGTAGGTTTATGTTTCAAATTCGGGGATTTATTTCTTGAAAACCTGCACGTTTCTTTTGCACCTTTTAAGTTCCATTACTGAGCTATTGATTTCGCAGAAACAAATATGTAACTTTACAAGGAACTGTTTCGAAAAGGAGCTAATAGTTTAGGCCCGTCCACAATAAATTTGATTTTTTACAGCATTGGTAACAACTTGGTCAATCGGGTCCGAGTCTGGTCATCTGTGCAAGGAAAATGAATACAATAAACTGCCTGGTCTTGCATCGGAAGAAAAGACCTTATTCGAACACCATAAAAAAATAGATTTTCCACTATCGACCAAACTTGTGCGATTTAAGAACAATGTTTCGAGATTTTAACAAGAATCAATTAGGATAGTTGAGAATGATTTATTCGCATTTTTATCTCGTTAAATGGTTAGAAAATACTCAGCTGCTAAGCTGCAAATGAGATTCCAAAATTTCATACGATGAGAGAGATAGGGAAAGGTGGGGGATTGTGTTCATTTTAAGAGGTTTTAAACTCTCAGTCGGAGAACTGGGGCAAAGCCGAACATGGGGTCTCACAGCCTACCTATACCTACCTGCGCGACAGCTGGGGTCACGGATCAGGTTAGTTGTGCAAATAACCCGGTACGGCCAGGAACGTCCAAGCAAGACATTTATTGCTGGTACGGTCGTACCGGAAACACGAGGTTGGTACCGTACCGGTAGAGTTCAAATCTACCCATACCATTGAATAGGGTGGTACCCGAGCCTGACTCCGCCTTCTTTAAAATCGACATGTAATGATCGTAGTTGACCATTGCAAGAATTCTGCTTACAAAAATATACACTACTCACATGCCAGGAAGGATGGCATCACTACTTTACCTCTTAACAGTTGAAATGAAAACAATATTTTGTATTTGGTGACAACATTTCAGCATTTCAGTATATATATATATATATATATATATATATATATATATATATATATATATGCACAAATGTATGTCTACAATTTCTGTTTTCAAACTCTAAATATTGAGATTCATAATAACTCTCTGAACAACTCTGAGATTTTAGCCCCTAGAGTCCCCATCACTATAGATTAACAACATTATCCTGTGTGACTGGTTTATTGATGGTTGGTCTAACATGGGACAGAAATAAATACACAACTGTCTTCTTGTCTTCGTTGTCGTCGTTAGTCCTGCAGCATAAAATAAACATATGCACAATATAGCACCGTTCAATTTGAAGCGGAATTGAGACAAAGTTCAAAGCTCTTGGTAGGATGACAGTAAAGGCGAAAAGGTTATGGGTAAAATGATCCCAACACCATTTTTTAAATAAAAAGAGTTCTCGTATGATTTTGCTAGACGTGGTTATGACTTCTGAATAAAGTGAAAGAATTAAATTTATTTTATGCTAGTCAGTAAATAAATATATTTTCCATGAGTGAAATATCAATTTTATTTTGTTACTGAAGAACTTTTTCAATAGACATCAATAACACTATAACCAAGTAATTTGATCCACCACATTGTCAATCATTTGGTGTAATGGTTTCATATCGACTAGTCACGCACGAGAACCGCATTCGAATCCACCCATGAACGTAATTATTTTTTAATTTTTGTGTTTGTTTGAGGTGTTCTTTCCAAGTGCGTGCTTTCTTATCTTGAATTATGAAAGAAAATTATGTTACTATTCATATTTTCTCTGAGAATGTACTCAAAACAAAGTAGAACATAAACGATTAGAGTTAAAAAAAATCTGTTACATCAATCTGTTATGCACTCTGGATCGACAACACATTATAGCAAGAACAAAATGTACTTGCTCCGACTAAATAGCACAAATATTTGATGTCGTTGTTGAATAATTCCAGCATTTTCACCCACTCGAGAAAATACTATCCATTATTCACCCGATACAAGAAAACATCATGTATATAAATGAATGGGTGAGATAAGAATTCATACGCTGGCATGATTCAGTTGGTAAAGAACGTTACGTTTGAGAGGGATTCTGACTAAATATATCTCGTTTTACCACGTCTTTTAATGTATCTTACATACAAATGTATCTCACTTACCCCTGTCCTTAATGCGTCTTACATACAAATTTATTTCACTTAATCCTGTCTTTAATGCGGCTTACATACCTTTACTGACATATACACCTGTACACCGGCGTGGAAATGTTTTGTATAATATATTTAAGCTTACAGCTTACGTATAGACGGTTGATTTCAGCGCAATAAAGGGGAATAAGGTGTGATTTATGTCTTTTCCTGTCTAGATAGAACCGATCAATCAAAACGCTAAATTCGTTCATAATTGCAATGCCACAAAATTCTTTTGTTGTTTTTTTTTTCTTCTTTCCTTTTGGGAGTGGGGGTTCGGGCTGCTTTTATATATTTCAAAATCTCCCTAGTAGTGATCTGTACTTTGAGTTTTCAAAACTTCAAATTAAACTTCAAACTCTTCCTTCATGTTACTTTTTAAAGTAAAATGTCTAATTTTAAACACGCATACACGCACGCACGCACACTTATAGCATAAAAATTCAATGTCGATGTCGACCGACACTGAATATTAGACCCACTGTGCATTGTCATAGCGCAGCAGATCGCTTAATTGTTAATTGATGTGTTCTTTTGTTGTTGTTGTTTTTTTGTTTTTTGTTTTTGTTTTTGTTTTGTTTTTGTTTTTTGTTTTTTTGTTTTTTTTTTTGTTTTTTTTTGTTTGGAGGTGTGATTTCGGTAGGGCATGTTTGTTTCTTTGGACTTTTTTGGGTGGGAAGGTTGAAGGGGTACTTTTGTTTCGTTTTTCATTTTTCCTCTTTTATTTTCTTTAAATGGGGGAGGAGCAAGAAATTTTCTCAAAATGACGGCGATTCTTTCAGATGCTGTATAACAGTAATCTAAAGCAATTTCATATCGGTTTGCCAATCCCCAACTGCACTATATGCGAATCAATATCTCGATTAGTCATACTTTGTATGCCGTGCACTATATGCGAATCAACATCTCCATTAGTCATGCTTTGTATGCTCCATTGAGTCATTTGTAGTTAGATCGTGCATTAACCGTTCACACTCGTATCGTTCCCCTTTGAAGTGGATATGATAAATAAATCCACGATTATTTTGACGGAAGTCGATACGTGCTTTGCATGTTAAATAATAGTTTTATTTTGCACATATTGATATAAGGTTGACACAAGATGGTCGTCTGGAGAAGCTTTGTTTAAATGTAGCAAATAATTTTATTATTTTACACTTTGATGATATGGTCTAGAAACTGATTTTTTCTTTGGAGACTAGTTTTTGTTTGTTTTTATTTTTTATTCTTTTTTGCTTTTTGTTGTTTTTTTGTTGTTTATGTTTGTTTTTATTGCTTGTTTGTTTAATTTATTTTGTTTTATTGCTTGGGTTTTTATGCAGCAAATAATTGTATTATTTAAAGCTTTTGGGTAGACACAAAGGACAAGTTTTCTATTTTACCATGTAAGAACTTAAACGTCCTAAAAGCATTAAAAAGCAAAAATAAAAAGCGACCTAAAAAGACGCTGACGGGGAAAATGTGCAGTTGTATTTTCCAGTTATCATGAAAGTTATAAACATAACATATTACATACTGATTGTAAACATATGTATGCATCGCTTGCAAATCGAGTATTAATAATGTCCATTACAGTTATGTGTAATATAAGGGATACTGTTAATTTCTTGCTAATTAATTAAGTGCAAAGAAAAACGTTTTGATGGGAAAGGGACCTGGAGCCCGTTCGAATGCGCAAAAACCCTTGATAGTTAGCAGAAATACTACTTAATTTATAACACGTACCTTTATCAACAAGTTTACGCCTAGATATGGGAAGTCTATCTCAAAAATTTGAATTTACATTCCGAGGAGATAGTTAATGGTATATCATTCAAATGTGTAAACAATATATGCCATTTATGTTACTTGTTATGTGTCTACCTACATGACACATTCGGTCAGTCAGTGGGTTATAATCGCGAATCTTCTACATTTAATACTGTACAGATGACAAAGAATTGATGTTAACTACATCTCTTGTTATATTTATAGACCTAATAATTTTTCTAAAGGATTACTTCTATTAGATTTTTTTAATATTAAATAATGCACGAATATTTTAATTAGCACATCTGGTTCATCTATCTGTGAGACAACTCCTTTTGCATAAGTTAGCGACCGCTCCGGTGGAATAGTGGTTAGAACGTCCGCCTCGTATGCGGAAGGTTGCGGTTTCGAACAACTGTCGAGTCATACCAAAGAGTATTTATAAAAATAGTACTAGCCACTGCCTCCTTTAGCGCTCAGCATCAAGAGGTTAGTGTTAGGACTGGTCGTCCTGGTGTCAGGATAATGTGACTGGGTGGGACATCATGCTACATGTCTGCGGCTAGACATCACTATAAACTGCCACACTGCAGATATCGTAGCGATATGACTGAAAAATTGTTAAAGCTACGTAAAAAAAAAAATCCCCAAAACACACTCACACACACGCGCATAATTTAGCAAATAAAGTACGTTTAAAATAAACAATCTATATCTGGACAAAAAACTTTGAAATAAAATAGAATAAATCTTATGTTCTCTTTTCTAAAAAAATTGGATATCTGATTCAGCAGCTTGACTGGGAACTTTTATCCCTTCATTAGATTTATGTGTTATATTTATGTAGAGATCAGGACTTTAAACATAGCATTAACAAATAGGGAGATTCACTGTACCATTTGTTTTCATGTAGCACGTGCTTTCATCTCCAGAGAGTGATCAGGTACAGTACACATTCGCTTTCCAACGGATATATTTTGAGAAAATTGGACATAGTAACCATAATAATCATAACACCTCTCTCTCTCTCTCTCTCTCTCTCTCTCTCTCTCTCTCTCTATATATATATATATATATATATATATATATATATATATATATATATATATATTAGGAAGCTCTCCCAGGCGTTTTTGGAATCTACCGACGCCTTTATCAAGTGCACAAAGCCACAAAAGAACAATTACACCAACGACAACATAACAAAACACCAAAGACACAAAAACTCAAGTGCTATATAAAGTCTACAATTCTTCATTGTGTTTACTGTTAATAGGTACAATTAATTACAAAATAAAATTTGAACGTGTTGAGTGTTATTACGTTTTTCTTCTAGCAAGGCTTGTGCAGCTAAAACAACTGATTTAAATCGAAGGTGTCATTAATTGTTTGCGTCATCTACAAAATTTGTATCCCGGATGTAATATTTCATCCTAGTTGTAGTACTTCGCTGAGCTGGTTGTATGTTAAAAGTTGCATGAATTTGTTGTTCTAGGGCAAACTTGCATCATTGAGTTTGTAAGCTTTAATAGCTTAATCACCGCTTTTTATTAGGTTTATAAATGCGGGGCTTGGGGTGTTGAGGGCACATTTGTACATAAAAAGTATTGTTAAGACCATGTGTTTGAGAAAGCGCATGGCAGGAAATTATGATTTTGGTAACCTGTAAATTCATTGTTACCTATGCATTGATAAATGGCCGTTTGGATTATTCCTGATTTAATCTGTTGAGTTTGAGTGTACGCAGCCGGCGAATGCAATTGACTTCTTTGGATTTCCTAATTTATGTACTCCAGTTTAAGTTATGGGATCCCAGTCAGAATAATATCATTGGAAGCATGGCCTGGAGAAGAGAAATGTTCCGCCACTGGGTTCCTTTCCATTTTATTGGTTTGCCAGTCTGATATATGGAGATTCATTCTAATATTAACTTTTTCGTTTCTCCAACATATTGAGAACTGCATGCCTTGCATGTGATGAGGTAGATAAATTTTCTGTGTTGCATGTTATAGTACGGTTCTGAATATTAATCTTAGCACCTGTGACTGTGCTGGAACATGTTACCTTCTTGTGTTGGCACTTCATGCATCGTTGGTTTCCACAAGGCTTCTATTTCCCATCTATTCTTTGATTATAGATTGGTTTTAAATTTACCCTAACTAGCACGTCTCTCAAAGTTTGAGGTCAGCGAAATGCTACTACTGGTTTTTGTGGAAATATCAATTTAAGAGGTTTACACGATTCAGCGATTGACCAATGTTTGCGAAATAATGCGACCTATTTGTGAGTTTTTCGGATGAACGTGAGGATGAAAGGTGTTCGTTCCACGTTTTCTTTTCCCTTGTATTTTAGGAGGTTTGTTTGTTTGGCTTTATGTATCGCTTCGACTATTACATCCTTGTGTTTGTGATTTGTGATTTGGATTTTTAACGTAGCTTTTTTCAGTCAAGTCGCTACTGATGGAAGGTATTAACCTGCCTGATGAATTCATCTAGCTTTTCCGTCCCGCTGTTCAATTATTTTTCCACGTCGTCAATGAAACGTACCCACTGGTATGGTGTATGACTTACAGAGCCAGAAGTTGGCCCAGAAAATTATTTGCATATAAGGAGACCATCTTAGTCTCTATGGCTGTTCCGTTCATAAGGAGGTAATTCTTGCCATTAGCCTCAAAGTTGTTGAGCTTAAGAACTAGCTCCAGGAGTTCGACGAGGAATTCCTTGGGTAGCGTTCTCACAGATCTTGCTTCCCAGGCCTCTTTTTATATGCCTGTATTCCCTCATCATGCGGAATTTTGGGATAGAAAAGATGTTACGTCTAGTTTAGTAAAACAAGAACTGTATCGGGTGGTAACGTTCACTGGCTTTACTTTTCACGCGATAATCCATTGTCCTGAAGGTAGGAGGGTAGTTTAAGAATGTTGGGACTCATAAAATAGATTAAGTATTCAGAGATTTTTTTCGGTTGGGTGAGCGTTACCAGAGATAATAGGCCAACCTGAGTTTCCTGGTTTGTGTATTTGAGTAGTAGATAGAATCTCCCTGCTCTTGGGTTTTCCGGAATAAGATATTCGATGGTTTCCTGGTCTCTGTGTCCGTCTTGGAACATTTCATTAATGACATTCTCAGCTGTCTTAGCATATTCAAGTGTTGTGTATTGGTTTAATTCCTGGTAGAATCTGATGTCAGTAAGCTGTCGATTTGTTTCCTTGACACAGTCTTCTAGGTTCATCACGACGACCGCAGACCCCTTATCAGCTGGTTTGATTATAATGTCAGTTCTAGTTTTAAGTGACTTTGCTTCCTTTTCCTCTGCATAGGTCTGAGTATTTGCTTGTTCGCGATAACTGGTTCGAGATTTCATTTTTGATCGATGAAATGAAAGCTAGAAGGTTAGCAAACGAGAGGACCAAACACTTTTTCCCGAAAATTGGGTGCCACCGCGTGGATTTCTTCCACTGTATCTGTTTTGGCTTTTGTTCCCAAGTAGACTTTAAGTCGCATTCTTCGACTAAATTTTTCTGTGTCCATTAAGGGGTGACCTCTATCATAAATCTTGGGGCGAGGACAAAAGCCCAGACCCTTGAAAGTAACTTAGTTTCTGCTTCTGCGAGTGGGGTCCTAGAGAGATTTACAACTGTGTCCGTATCAGATGTAAATGATTTCTTTCTTTGTCCATTACTGTTCTTTAGTTGTCGTCGGTTTTTATTAGATTTTTGTGGGAATGTTGTGTATGAGTCTATTGTGGATGAGGTACTGGCAAATGGTGGATGAGGTACTGGTAAATGGTAGATGAGGTACTGGTAAATGGTGGATGAGGTACTGGTAAATGGTGTTTTCGAAATTTTCTTTCTCTTCTTTAGTTACTTTTCCTGATAGTCTTCTTTTATCGTTATTTAGCGTGTCCGCCTTCAATTCCATTCATCTTGGCTAGAAAGAGACGAAAGTTTATTTGTTAGTTTTACACTGTTTACAGTTTTTACAGAGTACTCATGATTGAAATTGTTTCAGTTAGTTGCACTGATGTTTCGTGTGCTATTTTATTCCAGGTTTTCACGTACCTATTGGTCACGTGACTTGTAGTTTAAATTTGATTTCAAGAACTTTTGTTATAGTGTTGGTTTTGTACATGTGACCCCGATATTCAAAGTGGTGGTACAATCGCACAAGAGAGTTTGTTATATATATATATATATATATATATATATATATATATATATATATATATATATATATATATATATGAAATACTGTGTGTGATTTGGTTCACTTTAAACCTTCGATACGTCAATACACCATGTTGCAAATTTATTGATTATAGACGAATATCAATGATATTGCGCAAAATGCACCGCACCTGCCACCAGGGTAATATAATTTTGTCTCTGCTTGAGCAACTTTCCCTTAGACCATTTATTTCACTTTTTATCCCGGTAAATTGAATTTGACCTTTTATTCAAATGCGCATCAAGTTATTACCGAACTCATAAATAAGAAGATGAGTTGTCGGCTTTTCTTCGTCTGGAATAAGCCTCGAGCTACCACGGAAATGATAAATAAGATGTTTACAGGCGCGTCAAGTTCAACTCCGTCTATTAAAGCCGTATATTCTCTGAAATTATCTTTCAATTGCAGTTGCTCATTGCTGGATTGAAATACTGCGCTTTAAAATATTTTATCTAAAATATTTAAAATATAAAGTATTTATTATAATATATGTTAGTCTTATTGTCTTTTTCGATCTTTATATCTCGAAGAAATTGAATGCTTGTACAGACGGAGCTTGGGCGAAAGCTTTGGGTTTTAATTTAATTCAAACTTCAAAGTAAGTATTGAAAATAAAAGCGACGTCTCCCCCCCCCCATCAACGCATAAAATATTCAGTTCAGTGATAAAAATTAGTGGCTTCATTATATATATATATATATATATATATATATATATATATATATATATATATATTTGGTGGATTATTTATTTTTTGCGGTTATCGATGTCCATAGGATGATCGACCACGGTGTTATAACCCGGATCGAGAAAATATTAATATATGAAATTAATGTTTGGAATAAATGGAGATCTGAGCAAAGATAAAGCACAGAGCAACACAAGCCTCGTGTATACAGAATATAATAATTAAAATAATTAGATAAACAAAAATAACAATGTACAAGATCAATTGTAGGTTGTACCTCTACCAGAAAAATAAATCAACTCAAACTTATAAAATGCAATTAGCAGTTCCGTTTACATAGGTAAGGCAACATTCATCACGAAATCGAGTGTCTCGAACTTCATTTATCCGGCATGTATGTCTAACCTGAAAACTTGTTGCCGGCCACTCGAAAATCAACAGCCTATCGGTTGGAGTCGATTTGCACAGGAACACTCTTTTTTCCTCTGGTCATTCACTCTTCGTTCAGCTGTGGAAGCTATTTTCCTTTTGCTATGCTGTTCCTTATACTCCTTGTACGCGTCTCTCATAAACTTTACTCTATACGTCCCTTGGACACTCTCTACGAGGGTCTCACCCACCCCCAGGAGTCAAAACCTTTCGCCTTACACAAAAACTAGACTGCCTGTTCTGCGGTGCATTTCAGTTTTAACACACCCCAAAGCGTTAACTTACCCATCGGAATACAGGTTTATGTAACCGTTATTATTAACACACGCCCCTAAAGTGTTTGGAAAACTAAATTTTTTCCGCTTCCCTTAATATACCAATCTTTGCAAAGTTTAAACTTATAACAAATATTTCAACAAGTACGAACGCTGTTTCTGCAATATTTCAACCCTTGGCATTTCGATAAACAAAACCCAATATTTCCCCCTGAACAGTTTCGCCTGCCATATTTAACAAACGGAACTTCATTAATAATCAATCATGTCTATACCGGATGCACTAACGTACTAGCATCCTTCAACATGCCACATGCAAAAGCGCAAACATCAATTTATAATTGCTATATGATACAATGACATCTGCAAAATTCATATATATATATTCCATTTTTAATTTTATAAGTATACAGGTATTAAAAAACAAACATTTTGCTACCAAAAAGCTGAAACATAACTTTATTAGGGAAGTATACTAATAAATTGACAAATAAACTGAAAAACCGTACCATTTAATCGAAATACACTATTTATTTCACCAACAACAATCACATGCAATTAAATTTTTGACTTGTTTTGTTGGTTTTCACTGACGTTTACACTGATAAACCACTGGACGTTTTTAGCAATGCCATTAGTTTGATTTTTCTTTTCCAGCTTTTTTTAAACGCATGTTAGTTTTTCTTTGCTAGCCTTTTTTAAACTTTTAGTGTAAATTACAAGTGAAAGGAGAGTTTTTTTTACGAGTGATGTGGAAATAAAATTGTATACATCAATAAATAGAGTGGGATTTCCAGCATGAAATATCTTATTTTCATTGTGATACACTTTCTACGGAGACCGCTCCGGTGGATAAGTGGTTAGAGCGTAAGCCTCGGATGCGGGAGGTCGCGGGTTCGAACCCCGGCCGAGTCATACCTTAGACTTATAAGTATGGTACTAACAGCTTCCTCGCTAGGCGCTCAGCATTAAGAGATTAGTGTTAGGACTGGTCGGCCTGGTGTCAGGATAATGTGACTGGGTAAGATATCATGCTGCATGTCTGCGGCATGATGCCCCAGTGCTAGACATCACTATAAACTGCCACACTGCAGACATCTTGCGATATGACTGAAAAAATTGTTAAAGCAACGTTAAAAATCGAAATCGCACACACACACACACACACATTCTACGCAGCTTGCAACACACCAGAGATAATTATATTTGGATTGTAAATTACATATTGACATATCACGTGATTTAATGAAGGTTAAGGACGGTCTTCTTGGCATAAAGTTTTCAACCTGACATAAAGTTTAACTTCAGCCTGACATAAAGTTTAACTTCAACTTGACATAAACTTTAACTTCAACCTGACATAAAGTTTAACTTCAGCCTGACATAAACTTTAACTTCAAAGTCAACAAACAAAAATGATGGCTAGTAAATTTAAGTTCCTAAAACAAAAATATTAAGACCGCGTTAAGAGGTTGGTGTTAGGACTGGTCGGCCTGATGTCAGGATAATGTGACTGGGTAGGACATGATGTTACATGTCTGCGGCATGATGTACCAGTGCTAGGCACACACACACACACACACACACACACACACACACACACACACACACATTATTTTCTTCACCTGCAAACTTATTTAAATTTCAAGAACATTCTACGATAACATGAATGTTTAAACTTTAAAAGTGCTTTTGTATTTATCTTTTTTCTCTCTTTCATTCTTCTTTCAACGATTGGCAATCATCGGCAGTGTTAAACATCTGAGACCAGTGAATTCATCATTTGACATTCATGAAACGTAATGAATACGTCCCTCATAAATCTCGAGACGCATTTTTTCATCGCCCCCGGGTTTACTTTATGCTGAAAGAAAGTGGTTTATTCGAACAGAAGCAAACCACGTGTTTGGTATGAAGAGCCGTAGAGGACAAAAACTGGTCCAACGAGAAAGTTGCAATTAAAATTTCGATGTCGTATGTCGAGAAATCCAATATCACGTGTTGGATCAAATTGCATGACCTTAAAGTTCCATTTTCTAGGTCGAGATTTTAGATTTTATATGTTGAATTATACAGTGGTGGTTTAAAGTTCAATTTTCTACGTCGACCTTTTACAATGCATATTTTGAATTACACAGCGGTGGTTGAAATTTCAATATCATATGTCGAGAATCCCTAATTCACACGTTGAATGTAACTGTTTGTGATGAAAGTTCCATTTCATATGGCGAGTATTTAGATTTCATCTGTGGAATTTCACAGCAACGAGAAGCAGCCTCCTTGTTTAAAAATAACGCGGTCTGTTCACGAGAGCGACCTCTAGCGAAGAAATTCATAGTAATTCTCGACCTGTGAATGGTAACTTTCAAACTGTAAATGCATGAAATGTAATGGCGTCTCATAATTGAATACACGAACGATATATCTTAATACTCGATATTACTTTGAATTGTTAAAGTGGACATTATGTAATGTAACTTTTAACACCGACACATCATTTCACCATATAAAAATAGCAATTCTGACAAGCACAATAAAATGTCCAACCACCGCTGTGTAATTCAACAGATACAATCTAAAAACTCAACATACGAAATGGAACTTTCAGCACAATCAATGTGATTCAACATGTTAAATTGAAACTCTCGACATATGACATTAAAATTTCAACAACCGCCGTGTAATTCAGAAGATACGATCTAAACACTCGACATTGAACATCGAATTTTCAACCAGCCCTGTGTAATTCAAAAGACGAAATCTAAATACTCAACGTATGAAATGGAACTTTCAACATAAACTCTTTGAACCAATACGTAAATTAGGAATTCTCGACGTATGAGATTGAAATTTCAACCACCGACATGTAATTCAAACGACACAATCTAAAACCTCGACATAGAAAATATAACTTTCAACCACTACTGTTTAATCCAACAAATACTATCTAAAATCTCGACCTAGAAAATGGAACTTTAAGGACAAGCATTTTTGATACAACACGTGAAATTGGAATTCTGGACATATGACATTAAAATTTCAACGGCAACGTTCTGGTTGGACCAGCCTTTGTCCGCTACGGCGCCTCATAGTTTAGCATACAAAATATCCAGCTGTTAGTATCTTGTTGGGTCACGAGGTTATCACGAGTCGCCGGTTTCCAGAATGGGTTGTTTATAACATATCCTATAGATCATTCTCAGAATGTATTCATGTATTCATGTGACCCTGGGTCAAAGAATCCAAAACGAGGCTAAGCTAGGCACCAGCTTATAGATTTGTTAGAACCAGGTGACCAAATTATGGCAGATAAAGAGTTTGTTATAATTAAAGAGAAAATTATTTTAATAAACAGATTAACAGAATATCCCATACATAAAAAGACAAAATTTTATATTGTTTAGACACGATTCTTCCCTATTATGTTTACTTTATCTAATGTCTGCATTTACATACTGGGTGTCAAAATTTATCCATCTACCAACACCACAAAAATAATATTAATTATAATCAATGAAGAAGTTCACATAAATAAGGGACCAATTTGTGTGTTCGGGGGCAGGGTGCTCTGATTTTATATATATATATATATATATATATATATATATATATATATATAGCTTTCAAACAGCTTTGAACAAATAATCCTGCTGTTTTGTGGGTAAATATATAACTGCCAGTCTGCTATTGAACAAAAAAAAAAAAGTGTTCGTATGAATAAAATGTATATCCAATTTGTCTGTTGACAAATGATTTAGAAAAGAAAAAAAATGTCATTTAAAAGGAAAATCCCGGTCCCTCCCACCCCCAGGCAGTAAAAGCAGCAAGCACCATAACAACAACCAGGTTGTGCACTTCTGACACAAATTAAAATGCAAGCATACCGACATGTACCCAAAACTTTTTAAAGCACACCACAAAGCCTCTACTGGTTGGGGGGGGGGGGGGCGTGGTTGGTTAAAAGGGCAGTTTGTGTCACTATGCACATTTTGTAAATGTTTTATTCTGACCAAGTGTTTTGGCCACAATATTGATTGATCATAGCTGTACATTTAAACCATACCTAATCAGAAACAAAATTCATGCTCTAAAAAAAAATTGTTTCTTTTCTCTATCGTTAACTTGTATTTGTGTGCTGTAGAGAAAAAGGACACTCAAGATAGGACGTAAATCAACTTACGTTTAAGAGAATGGACATATCAAGTAAGTTTTCGTCATTATAATGTATGCAGTGGTAATTCTATAATATAAAATATTCTTACGCAACAGGAAACAATCTCTATAAAATATATTACATCCATTACAGCAGCGAGCAATATGATATATTCTCTCGCAAAAGGAATCTATCATAATATATTATATGCAGATAGTCGCGATCTGCCTAGCTTAGCCTCGTTTTCGCGATACATTAATATTCATGAGGATCTCATTAAGAATGGTCTATATGCCATTTTATAACAACAAAGTTACAACTCGTATAGAAAGGATGACAGAGAACGTATTTTATTACCGTCGACGCACAGTAATTGCAACATGTCATGTAAACAAGTTGCTTGGTGAATCCAAGTCAGATCAAGTCACGGAGTTGATACCAAAACAAAAAAAAGGAAAAAAGAAGGTTAAGAACAATGCATAATACACTAATAATGAAAAATGCTAACTTTTATTTTCTCCTCAAAATTGTAAAAAAAAAAAAAAATTGTCTTCTTTGCACATAATTATGATTCATAAAGAATATACTACATTCAATATATGCATGGCTTTTCCAGTGAATCTTTTGATATACTGCAGAAACCCCAAATGCAAGAGATAAGACGATTACATGTAATAGGGGGTCGGCAACCTACAGCACGCGCTTGTTCATTTTATAATTAATCCGGAAAAAGTGGCACGCTACGTAAAATAGGTTGCCGACCCCTGACCTAGAAGTACTGATGCACCATATTAAGACTACAAATCTCTAAGAATAAATCTATCACTAGCAAAGAAGTTGTAATTTATTTCTAATATGAGTATTGTACAACAGAGTAGTGTACAACTGTCCAAATTCTTGCCAATCCGTAACTTCCTGCCATTATAAGGTCGTCTTTTCCTTATTGCCATTATAAGGCCGTCTTCGCCTTATTGCCATTACAAGACAGTCTTTACTTTATTGCTATTATAGGCCGTCTTTACCTTACTGCCATTATAATGCCCTCTTTGCTTTATTGCCATTATAAGGTCATCTTTGCATTACTGCCTTTATTAGGCCGTCTTTGCTTTATTGCTATTATAGGTCGTATTGGCCTCATTGCGACTGTAAGGCCCTCTTTGCTTTTTTTGCTATTATAAAACCGTCGTTGCCTTATTGCTATTATAAGACCGTCTGTATCTTATTGCCATTATAAGATTGTCTTTGTCTTATTGCCTTTATTTGGTCGTCTTTGCTTTTTTGCAATTATAGGCCGTCTTGACCTTATTGCGATTGTAAGGCTCTCTGCTTTTTTGCTATTATAAGACCGTCTTTGCCTTATTGCCATTATAAGACCGTCTTTATCTTATTGCCATTATAAGACCGTCTTTGCCTTATTGCTTTTAGGGGCCCCGAGTGGCCGAGTGGTCTAAAGCGCTCACCGTTACGGATCACTGCCATCTCACCTCTGTCTGCGTGGGTTCGAGTCTCGGGCTCGGCCAATGTGGTTATGTGAGAAAGCTTCCCGGTAGCTTCTCGTGGGTCGGTGGTTCTTTCCGAGTTCTCCCGGGTTCTTCCTCCACCATTAATACTGGCCGCCATGTATAGCCTATCATGTGCTGAAAAATGGCGTTAAACCCTAGAACAACATTATTGCCTTTATTAGGCCGTCTACGCTTTATTGCTATATAGACCACCTTTACCTTACTGCCATTATAAGGCCCTTTCTGCCTTATTGCCATTACATGGCTCTCATTGCCTTACTGTCATTATAAGGCCATCTTTGCCTTTCCTGCCATTGTAAGTCCTCTTTGTCTTAATGCCATTATAAAGATATATTTTGCCTTACTGCCATTACATTGTCCTCTTTACATTTCTTGCCATTATAAGGCCCTATTTGCCTTATTGCCATTAAAAGGCCCTCTTTGCCTTACTGCCATTACATTGCCCTCTTTACCTTCTTGCCATTATAAGGTCCTCTTTGCCTTATTGCCATTATAATGCCCTTTTTGCTCCATTACCTTTATGAAGACATCTTTGCCCTACCACTGAAAGCATTTCGGTATTTTTGCAATACCAAATTTTCTTTGATTTTAAAGTATCACTTTACTTGTGTTATCACCATAAACATGGTCAATAGCTATGAATGCCACATTAGGGCTTTTTAGCATTACATATGCTATTCACAGCCTATAATTAATGCACGAATACTGTATTTTAAAAACCTCAAGTGTGGCGTGTCTACAAGTTTGACCTCCTAGACCCAAGTTCCAACCAGACAGTACAAAATGAGAAAACATTTAGTAGTATTCTTTGCGTTTTTTTGGCAAGATAAATGAACCCACCACCACCACCACCACCACCACCAACCAACCAAACAAAAAACAAAAGCAAAACATCCATTACTTTTTCTGGCAGTCATGTGTCGAGGACTATTGCGTAAACTATATCTCGTTTACATCATTCATGCCCAACAGAATAAACTTTTTTTTACACAAATCCAAGCTTTCCTAAGAATCTCCTACACCTATTATGGCACATGGTTTAATGAGATTCGTCAAGTCTTGGTGTTTAGCAACAGAATACATTGCTTATAGACACACCACACAATTTTTGGCCATGGACAATACGGTTGCGTTACATTGTTTTCACTTGACGTCACAAAACGTGTGCACTTATATAGCCACCATTTTGATTCCCTAGCGTCGCAAAACCGGCACATAACAACATTGTTCTTCCCACATAATTATGAAGGCGTCAGGATATCCTAACACATCACATTCTGTTATGCATCTCAACTGCACGAGACCGAATTTGTGACTTTTCCCCTTTTTTATTGAATTATCTTTGTTATTCTTTCATAAACAAATATATACATCAATAAACCGACGCATAAACAAATGGATACATAAAACAAGTAGAAACATGTAATGATTTTCGATTTGCATGGGGTGAAATCAATCATTTGGTTATAGTTCATGTTAAAAGCCAATCGTTAATATATAATTTCATATTTCTAAAAGCATTTCAAGAATACTCGGTTAGGACATTTGACACGAAGTCATCTTCCGTTAGGTAGATGTTTCTGTTTAATACACTGACGATAAAACAATATCTGACCGTACTAATTTAAATTGGTTTTTCGGCTGTCTTTGGCACAAGCACTTGCTTTCGCAAAAAGTACTTATACATAGAAGTTCTGGCTTAATACACATGCTTTGAAATTTGAATTCCGTGATTGATATTGTATCCCGAAGATCATAGTCCGGAAATACTCGTTCAAGATGACAGTCTTGGGGACATCATGTAAAATAATTTTTAAAAACAAACCACAGTATTGTATTTTTGTCAGAAATAACCGCAAACACTATTTGACACTAGCATGCATGATAGCGGTTCAACTTCACTATTCCGTCTTTTGATATAAGCCAGGGAACTTCCAGGTTTAATTATCTTTCTTGCTACTGGGGCACTTTACCTCAAGTATAATCTATGCATCATTTCGATGACGTAAATATCCTTATCGACGATTCAATCATACTTTTTTCTTGAATATACGTGATGACTCATGTTGACATCGGTTTGTTAGGGAAGCAAATGGCGGCGCAATGTGAGCGCGCATTGCATTGTGAGTATTTGTGTACATGATCGTGACGTCAGTGAAATCAACCCACATGAAGATCTTAATCAGTCTGAGCGATATATGTACTTGCATCTTAAGAACTATTGGTAATATAAATAGGCTCACCAGGTGGTTGGGCAATGGTATAAAAAGTTATAAATTAGTAACTTAAATAACTGTCATTTTAATATTCAGGGACGGAAATGTATTTATATGGGCTAAAATGGCCAATTTGATATTGCATTTTGCGTGCAATAAATCACGGCATTAAAATAGCATTGAGCTATTGTACTGTAATCATATTGTATGAAGACAAAGCAAGATGCAACGAGCGTAACATTTTTCATACATACTGGCCCTTGTGTACAATGTACGTGGAAAGCTCCATGTTGCCATGTAGTGGGTGCTGCCATGTTGGTCTTCGTCCAATCAACTCGGTCCCTTGACTGACAGTCATATTACACGCATTCCTGAAACCCAATGGCTTTCAGACTTTCTATTTTGACAGTACATTTGTGGTCGGTACTGATAATAAGGTACAGAAACATTCCGGAAATACATAATGTAAAATGACTTATTCCCCCCCCCCCCCCCCCGCATGTAGTTCTCAAAATATTAATCCGCCAAAGCGTATATTTTTGGGAAACAGCATTCTTTTGTTCTTAATACCCATCTAAAGATAATGTAAAGTACTTGCCATTAGCTACTTATCCTAAATAAAGTTTACAGGTATGTATAAATGGGATATACATTGAATTTGTTTTAACTATGAAACTATTTTAGTTGCGGTGTGCGTTTCCGCTAGTGTGTGAGAAGACACTAACTGCAAAGTAAGAGTGTGATTCAAATTAGAAAAAACTACAAATTTTAACAAAATTACAAACTGATCAAGTAAGATATTCGAGCAGTTGCATACTTTAGAAAAGGGTACTTCGTTCAGTTCAATTGGATGTTACGAATGTGACTAATCATGAATGTTAAACTAAGGATAGAGAAAGATGCTTTATCATGGTAAATATGATATATATACATTTATAGATCCATGCGCTTTCCTGTACGACATGAATATGACATGTGTATGTGTATATATATATATATATATATATATATATATATATATATATATAGAGAGAGAGAGAGAGAGAGAGAGAGAGAGAGAGAGAGAGAGATAACTATGTGCTTTCCTATACGACAGTTTTCTCGTATGTTGTGCAGTTAGTTATGTACATATTAGTGGTGACTAATGGCAATTTTCTGTACTTCGTCGTTTATGTTGTTTTGTTTTTTACATTTGAGCACTGGGTAAAATTAGTCTTTACCGTTGTATACTGCAATCATTTGTTGAAAGACATGGATTACTTTTGAAAGCATGGTACAAGGAGGCAGTTTAATGCGGCTGGTGGTCTACATACATATGGGGAAAATATTAGACAAAATTCTTACATTTAGTACGGTTTGCCTTGAACCCATTACTAGGATACCAAGAAAGTGGCTGGAGATTTAAACTCAAAATTCGTTAATTAATAAAGTCTACAAAACTAATTTACCATTTACGGTAGAACAGATAGATAGATGTACGGAAAGACATATGAGCAGATAATATAACAATATTCCAGACTGTTTATTTTGGGGATCATTATAATGTTTGGGACTAAAAAATGTGTAATTGTTATAATTAACAGATTATATGGAGAACTGTGTTATTGTTTTCATCATAAAATGCTGCTTATGGACAATACATACCTTCATACCATTCTTTAGGAGCTACTGTCATGGTTGTTCAGGACTGACTAGAATCCATTTTATTTGCAAGCACCATATGAAGAAAAACACCTCATGTTCATTATTTCCAAATTTTCAACAAAATCCATTTCTCCTTGCCACTAAATGGATTATTTATAAGTGTCAGTGGCATTATTTTTCACTTCAAACAGACTCCATATTGGAGTACACTGCATCAAATTCTGTGGACAAAAAGGTATGGATTTGTTTTTATAAGTTATTCTTTCAAACAATCACTGCTAAATATTGCGAGATATTTAACTGAAAGAAATGGGCCATCACCATTACCAAAATTTGTGTCATTTCTTCACAATCAGAGGACCACCCCCATCCACCTATACTGAATTGTGCATTGCCAATAGTCCTTAACATCAATGCATAGTGAAAGGTTCGAATTTATACTAGCTTACTGCCCTGTCAGCCCAGGATTTTGTTTCTTGAGGAACCCATATGTGAGATTAGCTCTGTGTGCATAATTATTGGTCTATGAATGGAAAATACTGATTAACCACAGTCTGATAGGGTACGCTTTGCATGAAGACTTGTTCCGATGCGATGAACTTTGCATTAAGACTTTTCCGGTAGACTCAACCTTGCATTAAGACGTTTTCCGATGGGCTACAATTTGCATTAACACTTGTTCCAACAGACTGCGCCTTGCATTAAGACTTGTTCCTATCGGCTACACCTTGTTTATACTTGTTTGATTGGTTACTCATCTCATTAAGACTTGTTTCTATCGGCTACACCTTGCATTAGACTTGTTTCGATTAGTTACTCCTTTCATTACGACTTGTTTCGATCGGTTACACTTTGTATTAGACTTGTTTCGACTGGTTACTCCTTGCATTAAGACTTGTTTCGATTAGTTACTCCTTTCATTACGACTTGTTTCGATCGGTTACACTTTGTATTAGACTTGTTTCGACTGGTTACTCCTTGCATTAAGACTTGTTTTGATCTGCTACACCTTGCGAAAGACTTGTTCTTTAAAGATTAGATTTATTGTATTATTTTACCCCGCTTCGGATGCCAATAAAACTTGTACTTCTAGTATATTATGACGTCAGAAACAAATATTTATAGACATACATGGGCAGAACTGCTGGCGTTACGATCCCAACTTTTTTTGCGTAAACTGTGAGACCAAGATAATATCCACTCCAGGACGTTTATCACGTGGTATAGTGACAGGGCGTAAGTGTTTGGCCCGACGATTGCCCCCAATATGTTTGCGTTGATTTATAGGTGATTTAGTAAACACAGTGGGTTTTAGCATAATGGCGACATCAGTGTTAATGTTTGTTTTGACCTCTCGAAGCAGATTCGCTAGAGTTTCTGAGTGCAAAGATGGTTTATTGATAAAATTATCTTTCATCACACTTATAACTTACTGAGTTTCATTGAAAGAGATATTTATATGTTTAAGAGAAAGAGAGGCTATTAAAACATTAAAGGACAGTGTGGTGATACGCGCAAAAAGTAAATGTACAAATATAGGAAAAACATTCAATTCTTTTCTTAACTTTAGGGATAATCTATTTCTGGTTAACGCAGAAATAGCATTGGTATAGACTGATAAAATGAAGGATCACCGAAGACTACGTAATTGTTACCTTTTGCAAGCATAAATTTCCAAAATTATACTTACATTAGCGCATAGCCATATAAAAGACGATACTGCAAACCTTGGAAGTTGATATATTTTACGTCCAAATTGTTACTTTTCAAAAACATATATGACACAAGGCATCCCCACCCCATCGTGAAAAGAAAATCGTCGAATAATTTCCAGTGTTTGCTCGCCAAGGCTCGCAAAAGCTGGAAGTTATTGAACTCGTTTCATAAACTCATTATTAAATCATTAGCCATTTGAGAGCATAGTTTATCACAGTTTTATCTCACAGATGACGCATTTACGATAGAGCTATCATTACTCTTGCTGATTTACGCACCTTGCTGTAGACTGTGTCACCTGTTTTATTGTTGACATCCTTGTCCGATACTTGACACCATGTTACATCTGAATGAACAACATGATCAAACGGCGTACATGTAAACTTTGGTGAAGGCAACATGTATTCAAAAATGTATTACATCCTCATGTCTTTCCGTTTCGATACTCTTTTATTCTAGCAAGAAAAGGAAACGAAGGTTCTGACTGCTTATGTACATTTTATATGAGAAAACTACATAAAATTTGGAAATATTTGCTGCATAGACGCGTGTTACTTCAAAAATTGCGGATCTCCTAGAAACCGAATTCTCCTAGCACAAAACAAATATATATATATATATATATATATATATATATATATATATATATATATGCTCACAGCAGAAATCCCTTCAGTTTTCTAATACGCTGTGTCAGTACATCCTTTGATGATGGACATTGATCATAAGCCATTCAGACCAAGACTACTGCTGCAAACAATCTGATAAACGACCAATAAACATCGTTCAACTGTTTAACTGCAGACAGATTTATGGACCATCTAAATTGTCCTACTCAAGTTTTACTCATCTTGTGTACTCTTCTCATAAAAAAGAATATAATAATCAAACTGCTCTCAACATTATTATTTTATTGTAGTGAAATGATCTTTTATTCTCATTCTATCGAACTTAGCGACTTAATATATTTCCTTTGAAATGAAATGTAAAGTCGACCACTTTTGCGATGTTGCCTGTTGCTAGACTTTCCTTGCCTATTAATAGATTTGAGTATATTATAACGAACCAGTTCCCTGTCGTTCGTTTAGTATTTAGTTTTTAATTGTTTGTAGTAGAATTTGTACATAAACCATTCGGATATTTTTGATACCGTAAATCCGCTATATGTTTAGTGAGTGTAATCTTGTTGTTTTCCAGCACTAATACCTTATCGGTCTACCTCCTTTAGAACCTCATAGCCTAGCTCTTCGGGATCTACATCTCTTACTCCCCATAAAGACTGGTTCCTGTACCCATGTTTGTTTTTAACGTTTTGTAACTAACAGAGTAAGATTTGGTGATTTTTAGCCCAGGCTTTACAGATTATCCTAAGGACCAATAACTGATGCTATCCTTCCCAACGCGCGATAAAACACCGGAATGCAATCAATAACTTTTATGAATTGAGTTCATGATAAAAGCCCCGATTCGCTATTGCATTGTCCAGAGTATACCTGATTGGTCAATCTTATAATATTGTGTCTGAGGTAGGATGATAATTTCAAAATCACAATAAACAATAAGTTGATAGTTGCTGAAATTAACACCCGACGACGCTTCATCAATGTATGAAATATCTGCCCTTTTAATTTTTAATGTCATTCTTGTCTCTTTGAAACGAAACCAAAATGGAAGAGATAATTCGGTTTGGTTTCAGAAGTCAGATACTGTTGCTTTCGTTACTGTCATCGATGATTCGGCATGTAGTCTTTACGAGGTCAGTGAAGTCCACGAAGTTATTAAGACGTAACAAAATCGGGCTTGAGGGCAGTTCAAATTGCCGTTACTATCATTAGGGATCTCTCTAACTTGCGATGGAAAAGACCGATAACTCTGTCTGGTTAAAATCAGATCTCCACGGTTATATGTGAACATCTGTCAGAGACCGCTTAGGTGGCGCTCTACAGTTTCGTATCTCGTATCTAGCATAGGGTTAGAATTTTAAAGAAAAAGAATTTCCCCGGGTTTCCTCACTAGTTATACTGGCTATTTAAAAAAGACTTTGTATATCTTAGGTATTGTTCAAAGAACCTTTAATTCCCTTTATTTTGGTGTATGATTTATGGGTGTAATATGGGTAATAGAGTATACAGCTTGGCCTTACTCCAGATGTGCACCTTTCAAAAAAGTGCTAGCTCCACTTGCTCATTTTCACTTCCCGAGCTTCAGAGGTAAATTGTAAAAAAAAGAGCCGATAACTTTTTTTACATTTTATATATTTGGTAATTCATTCATTGCACTTTCAGAAGCTGGTATTGTCTAGTCTGGCAAAATTCATTTTCCCTATTTTAATAGCTGCCAAGGATAGTGTACTTTAGACAAATTCAGGTTGAGTTTTGGAGCACAAGGGAGCAGTCATTTTAGTTAGCAGTGTGCTAAGATCATTTACAATTTCCAAAAGTACAATATCCAAAGAAATGTCAGCCACATTACATGAAAGTAGCATAGAGGTATGCCAACATTCTCACCACTGTGCATGTTTTAAATGCAAACAACTTCACCTTACATACATCACTCTCTCAAAAGTACATAATAACTGGTGAGCGCCACCTTAGGGGCCATGTTCTGGTGACCATAATCGCTAATTTTATCAACCAATCAGATCAAGGTTTATATCTCGAGCAGTATAGCTGAAGAGTACCAGTGTGTGCCGAACTATATGAGTCACTTTCAAATTTCAGAAAGCTGCATTTCCATTGGCTAATTGAAAGGTCACCAGAACATGATCCCTAAGCGGTCACGGCCAGATCTTAACGTAGGTCAGTGAAAATCTAATTTTAATCAGACTGGGGACCTACTCTACTGTTTATTCCCATCCGTCGTTACGTTCTCAGCCATTTTGTGATAAAGAAACGCACCTGCCTGTCGGGTCCTGTTACGTGGTCACTAGAAAGTTCGGTCTCGTCACTCTTAGCAGATCGTCCAGGGAGGAAATGCATGACATTATTGTTAGTGCTTCTTTAGGCCTTTTATTAAAATGGCTGATTAAATTACAAACGTAACTTTGGCAGAGTGTGTATATCATGTACCAACTACACCTTAAATTAGGGGTCTCAAACTCAAACTACCCCGAGGGTCGCATTAGGGCATTTTCGATGGCCCAAGAGCCGCACCACCGTTATTATCTCTCATGACACCTTGTTACGCCAATCATTTTGCGGGCCACAGGATACGGCTTGGCGGGCCGCGTGTTTGAGACCCCTGGCTTAAATAATGTGATTATCCACCCACATACCATCCTTCTCAGTTCATGGACACGTATAACAATATATCAATGCACTTTAGACTAAAAGCTTTTGACAATAACATTTGCCCATGCCTGCTAGTCTAAACGTCAGAAATGTGAGTTGACATATTATAGTTTGATAAATGAAGATCGTATTCCACTCTTGCGTTATGACAGGTTGAACTAAGAATGGATGCGACATTCACGAGATCGTAAAAAGTACATAAGTGTTTGATTACTTTCGACGAATGCGTGGATTTTATTCCTGTTACAACGATTTACAGCGAACCATCAATGTATTTATGGGTTCAAAGTGTGCAGACATCATCTGTTGACCGAGATCCATCCTCATTCAAACAACACAACCATTATTTAAAAACTCACAATATTTTCTTGAAACGAGTCATTCATTTTAATCTATATTTTATTTTGGTAAATATGGTATTCACCAAGTAAGTGTTTCTACACTTTAACATATATACATTCAACTATAGACTAAGATAAGTCTTCTTTTATAACTTCGATTTCTTGTTTTTGCAGGCATGGATGCCAAGGCGGAAAATAACAACTAGGAAAACATCAGTAAAGTTCTCAACAAGGTTCGCGATTACTTCATTCTAGTGTTTACGTACATTGTGTATAAGACTACCCGCTCCATTGTGACCGCCTTCCAAAAATTCACATGGGGAGTCACGGGCGTCGAAAAGACAAGACGGGATGCGAGAAAGGGTTTGAATTTCAAACAGAGTGCACATGTGCAAGAAATATTCTGGAGAAGAAAGATCTATAATTTAGAAATCGCTGATTGTAGTGACTTTATTACATTTCATAAATGTTTTAAACCACCGTCCTATGTTTTACAGCCAAATATATCACTGTACTGCGTGTCAAAGGAAGAGGCAGTTTTTATAGAAGTTGACGAGCGCTGTAATGTCTACGATAGCCATGAGTATCGAAGTTTATACATGTCACAATTTATCAATGCAAAAAGAATTATCACCATGCCGCTAGCTTCGTTTCACAAGATCGCGCAAGATCTAGGCAATCCGAAAATCCCAGTGATTTGGCTCTCCGGCACTGGTAGGTGTGGGTCAACGTTGCTTAGCCGGGTATTTGGGGCGGTGCCCGGATGTATGGTTTAAGAAGACCCCGATGCACTCACTAACCTTGCCTTTTTAAACAAGCTGAACCAATTTCCAGGCGGGGAATACGATTAGTTGTTGATTAGTGCTGTCCGTTTACTTTGCAAACCAGACGATCGGGCCAGCATGTTTGTCATCAGGGCACGTCCATGTTGTATTGTGCAGATACACAAAATTCACGAATTCTTTCCAAATATATGTCACGTGTTTGCCTATCGGAACAGTCTGAAGACAGTGTCGTCTTTCATGGGCGTCATTAATGAGAGCAGTGCTTTGAAAATATTACGTACATTTGTTGACAATACATTGCTGGCCACCATATTTCCATGTATCCGAAGATTCCTTTACAACCGATTTTGCTACGTGCTCGAAAGAGATTCAAACCAAATTAAAATATCAGATCTCACAACCTTTGGAATTTTTACACACTCATGGGCATTGTGCTTGTCGCGCATGAGCGAAGCGGCCGAGAAAGGGATACCAATTCTATCTATCCTTTACGAAGAGAGCATACGCAATCCCCGACGCACGTGCAGTGTTTTATTTGAAAGGTTAAGAATACGTTCCCAGTACCTGATGAGCGCAGTGGAAGCATTCAAAGAGGACAGCCGTAGCGAAGATTTTACCACGAGTTTCATCAGTAACGAGTCCAGGCGTACCTTGCCCAGTGAACTACTTGCCGAGGCAGATGGTATTCTTAAGAAATATAACCTGCCAAAACTCGGAGAGCGTTTTGAAATGCCAGGTCTGCTGTCTATAGACCCACCATTTGCCAAGACTCCCTCAAGGGACATCCTTTTATAATAAAAAAAAAAATGATCTTGGTTGTTCTGTCCCGTCTGGTTGTATCTGATTGCAAGATTTGCCTCAAAACTTATAAACACTCTTGTCTGACATCTTCTCATTCGGAACATCCTCGTCTGTTTCTAATGCGATTCGAGTAACTTTAGACTCTCGGAAAGACTATGATGTAATAGAAGGGATACCACACGAACTGGCAAGTCCTTGGCTGAGTTAATTAATGTTACAACTGCCCTGTACAATTCCCAAGACCCAAATCTCCAATGGACTTCATTATTCTTGCACAGCAATCTTCACAGTACTTTGTTATTCCTGGACAAGACTCGATAATCTTCAGTGGATTTATTATTCCTGCACGGGACTCTGTATTCTGCAATGCTTTTCAGAGTCAAAATAGACCATATCTTATCGCAGTGTCAAGGACATTTGTGTTGGGGGGGGGGGTCGCGGTGGAGGGGATTTTTTATTGTTTGGGATCAAATATTGTCTTATTTTTGCCCGCAATTTGGCTTTAGTAAACAATTTAGCAGAAAATTTGCTTAGCTTTTTCCTTTGATTTGATAATGGTGCATAGCTTGCAATGACGTCATCGCATTAAATATGAATTGATGCCATTAAATGTCAACACATTTATATATGAATTATGTCATCAAAAATCAGCATAATTAATTAATTAGTTATGTCAGACAAATATTAACCACACCTACCAAACCAAATTATTTTATATTAGACATGTAATAAAACTTACAGTGTACAAGACACATTTTTTTCTTCTTCCTGCTCATTCTACCACTTTTCTTCTTCTTTTTTCTATGAAAAAAATGTAGATATATACCTACATTTGTAACAATAACTCCAAGTTCGTGTTCCATGGGTCATTAGGTCACACGACAAGTAACAGAGTAATGGCAACCAACTTAGGTGACATGCATCATTTTTATGTGAATTGTGTCACATACATTTTTTTTATTTCAATTATATCACCTACATCGTCTTTATGTAAGTTATATCACATATATCATTTAAAAACATTACTTTTTTATAATTGTTGAATTATAACGTGCTGATTCCATTTTTAAACTTAACCAAGAAACAGAAGTTTCAATAAAGAATTTTTTATTGGCGAACAAAACCGTGTAGTACAGAGAAAATGAATAAGGTTTTAGTCAAGGAGATGTCCGCATCGTACCGTATTGTCCTTAATATTTTGTTCTAACAATTGGTTTTGCAGACATAACGTAAGTCGCGGATATATTGGAATAAAATTTTGCGTGTTATTGACCGGATCGAGTAAATAATAAAATAAAATATGAAATTAATGGATGGAATAATAGAGATTTGAGCAGAGATATAGAATATAACAACACAAGCTCCCGTATGCAAAGTATAAAAATTTGTTCAATTATACAAACAAAATGAAATTGAACATGATATTTTAATATTAGGCTTTCTCCTAGAAATAAAATTACCAAATTAATTTTTAATGCAGTTAGTCATTCTGTTATACAGATAAGAAAAATTTCATCATGAAATCGAGCTAACCATCTAACTCAATTGTCACGTTGGTGACAAGTTAGAGTCGACGTATTCTCTCTCTCTCTCTCTCTCTCAGCCTCTTTTTGTGTCATCAACGGTAACTATGGAGCTATCTCCCCTTGTGCTTTCCGAGACTCGCTTGTTTCTGCGAAGCAGAATCTCTGTACCTTTACTTTTCGTGCCCCTCAAACATCCGGACAATTTTTAACAAGAAGGTACTTTCTATTAATCTTGGTGCTAAGAACTTCTTACCTACCAGCAGAAACTTAGACTGACTAATTTTCCGAGGGAGAATACCTAAAACATTGAAATTCGTCTGGGAAACACATACACACCTTATTTAGCGGAGCAAATCAGGATTAAATTTATCTAACCGCCGAAAATTAACACACGCCCATCGAAGTTAGAATACTGCTCTGTTGCGCCCCCATTACATGAACCGATTCTTGGGAACTTTCACGCCATGACACTAAGTTCAAATGACACAAAATTGTCTCTGGATTGTCTCCACTTTGTCGTTTTTCCGATACTTAAACCCTAATTCGCCTTGCCTCTCTATCTGTCTGACAGTTATCCCAACAGACCTTTTAATAAAAATCAACCATGCCCCAAAATCAGGGATGTTCAAACTTTGCAGTTTAGCGATTTAATAGGTACCTAGCCCATTGGTCAATTTAGTTTGTTTCGTGTCACACTAACTTCAGCGAGATTCAATCAGTTATGTGTTGCAATAACAGTTTACAAAATTCACACTGATACAGATTCTGATTTGGGACAACTGTTGTATCTTCGTTGGTAGAGCGTCTGACTCGTTATCCAATACTTGCCCAGGCTAGCTTAAATCGTCTGCTATGAAAGATTTAACATAACTCTTAAGATTAGATTATGTAAGCATTTCCCTCAAAAGGAATCCGGAAATGACGTTTTATCAAGCTGATTTGTGGATACAATAACGCCTGTCGCACGACAACGGAGAAGGCTAAGGCTGAAACCAGCAAGCAAGAAAACAGATCAAAAGTATTGTTTAATCAATTGGTTATATCATTTTGGTTTGGTGCCTTACGACACATAAACACAAGTTTGTTATTTACTGCCGAACAATTGCAGTTAAGTGTCCGCCCAAGAACACATCACTAATGCTGACCCAGGCTGGTCCGATGGTCCGATGGTAGGATTCGAAATCTGCACCCTTTCGGTCGTGAAACCGACTCGCTAAACACTGAGCCACTGCGGCTCCCTGTTTGGTTATACGACAACTGATATATTTTAAAAATGTTAACTTCAAAATTGGCGAAACAGTCAGAATTTTGAAATACTAAATAATATTTGCAAATGGCTATCTTCCTCACTTTACTAAGGAAAAAAATAAAAATCAGACAAGTAACTTTAAATGATATAGAAGCTATAAATGGAAAGGACATAGAGGCCATACTTTGGGTATAAACGTTATCTCAATGCAACAAACGAGATGAAATATACTAATCAGCAAAGATTCTGAAGACGATCATAATGAAGGCATAGACGTATTAACAAGTTAGGAAGCAGCGGAAAACTTTTATTCCACTTAAAGGCATGAATTGAGCACAATACGTTGTTAGTAGTTTTAAACAGCATGAAAACCTTTAGTTTTCAAAGATAATAAACATTTAATTTTCAAAGATAATAATCATTTAGTTTTCAAAGATAATAAACATTTAGTTTTCAAAGATAATAAACATTTAATTTTCAAATATAATAAAAATTTAGTTTTCAAAGGTAATAAACATTTAGTTTTTAAAGGTAATAAACATTTAATTTTCAAAAATAATAAACATTTAGTTTTCAAAGGTAATAAATATTTAGTTTTCAAAGATAATAAACATTTAGTTTTCAACGATAATAAACATTTAGTTTTTAAAGATGATAAACATTTAGTTTTCAAAGATAATAAACATTTAGTTTTTAATGATAATAAACATTTAGTTTTCAAACATAATAAACATTTAGCTTCCAAAGATAATAAATATTTAGTTTTCAAAGATAACAAACATTTAATTTTCAAAGATAATAAATACTTGGGTGAATAGGTGTCAAAAAACGGTGCATTGCAAAATGGAGGAAAATATGCACGCGATACGAATTTGTACTGAGCATGATTGGACGAGTACGATGTAGGCAATAACAATATGGCAATTAATTTACATTCCTCAACAAATGAAAAGAGATGGCATTGAACAATATGAAGACTACATCTAAGAAAGCTGAGAAACAAATATAATATTAAAGAATACAATCTTGTATGTGAACGAAATAAAGGGTAATGAAGATCTCGTAGATTTTGATGAAACCACAAGATTTAAACTTCTTTCAAATCGTATTCAAGGACGGTATAACAACGAATCATTCACAAACTCAATTAATAATGCATTTTTCCGGGATAAAATATTTACCATTGCTAAAGTTTTAACTTTTCCATAAAACCTTCAGTCAAAGAGTTGCCATAAACTTGATCAAAATACACGAATCAGTTTCAATGGGAAGACATGGTGCAATACACGGATAAAAAAGTCAGTAGGTGTGTGTGTGTGTGTGTGTGTGTGTGTGTGTGTGTGTGTGTGTGTGTTTGTACGTACGTGCGTGTGTAGTTATACGGGGCGTTTGGAGGACGTGTTAAAATTGTTTACAGTAATAAAAATAATTTGTCTAGGAAGTATACATAGTTAATTCCTCCTATGTGAGTCGCTGATTAATTTTATAATTAAGTTTCAAGTGAGTCTGAATACTGTAATAATTGCATTAACATCTATATGAATTTCTTTTCAGTCTGTCTTGTTCTATTCTCGCTAACAAACATGCGGTCTTTTACATTGTATTTGTCTCTCAGCTTTATTGACCTGCAGTTGAAATCAGCTTCATAATTTTAAAATTTATTTCTTGTCATGCAGTATCTGATACCGGCTTTTACTATGCTAGGACACTGCATACATTGTAGCCATCGTTTTTCATCTGTTGTTTAACTATGAAGTTTTTGTACTTTACATCTGCTGTTGTGATCAATATAATTCTCATGACGTGCATCCTTTAGCTATTCCAATGTTTTGAGATTGTGTTTTATCACATGTCACATTACGGAAAATTTTGATATTAAAAACAAATTCCAAGTTTTCATGCACCTTAATACTGCGATAAATTTGCTTTTCATTATTATGGTCTACAGAATCTTTTCAGCTTTGTATATGTCATCATTTTTTTTTTGTTGCATTGAGATAACTCTTATACGTAATAAATGCCCTCTGTATCCTCTCCCTTAATTATTTTGTAAACTACCGCATCACCCAAAATTACTTGCCTCATTTTTAATATTTCCTATGGGAGGTTAAGCAGATAATCTTTCGCAAATATTGCTTTATATTTGGAACTTCTGTTTCAGCAACTTCAAATTTAGGAGTTCAAATGTTTGGGTTGGCAAAATGTGGAATAGACTAAACCATACGTTTGATTTTATTTCTTGCTTGCTTGATCCAACCGAAGTCATATATATATATATATATATATATATATATATATATATATATATATATATATATATATATATATATATATATATTGATCTGTCAAGATTTTAATTGTAGCTTTGCTTAAACATCAGCACATTTTCTGGTTTCATTTTGTGAAAATTACTTCCAAAATTCTAGTCTTCGGATTTCTGTTAAATCATACCATTGCTGTTGTTTCTTGTCTGAAGACAGTGAAAGGTACAATGTCTCGAAAGTTCTTTATTTTCCTATTGCAAACCTCTTATCCCTAATCACACTGTATTTTTTAAGGCTTTCGTTCTAGTAAGATGTTTCTGAAAGCATAGTTTGTCCCTAATCAGACTGCATTTATTCAGGCTTTCGAGCCAGTAAGACTTCTATGGAAGTATCTTGCTTAGCTCAGTTCACTTTATCGTATTTTAATTTCTCAGCGTATGTGTATTTCAAGAAAACATCATTCACTTTGAAAATGTATTTTATCCGTCGTTGTATTTTTAATTTGCTTGCGTATCAATAACGACTTCCTGACACCGGTCCTTCACATGACTATGTTACGTGTAGGCTCGTACAAATGTAACAGAAGAAAAGAGTGAAGTCAACAAGCTTTGTATATTTTAACAAAATAATTTATTTCCCTAGAAAACAATGTAAAAATTGGTAAATAGGACTTACAGTTTGTGAATATAATACAAAATTTGATCTTAAGAATGAAAACACTAGTCCTATCACTAAATAGTTCTATTAGAATCCAGGTTCGAATCTCGACGACATACAAATATGGAAGGCGATGACGTCAGATGCGGTCCAATGTACGAATATCAACAATTCCTCAATTGAGTTTCAGTTTTTGTTTCCGAATAATTCCAGAATAAATTTCCATGAATATCTTTCAGAATTTTTTATAAGAAAGTCAACTTGTTGAGTTTCCAGGAGAAAAAATTATTAAATCCAAAAATCAGATGAAAAACAAACAATCTGGCAACAAATAAAAATAACACCTTGTTCCTTCAAGATGTTAAAACGACTCTGCCAGAAGAATATTAAGAATGCGTATTTAAACCCCAAAAACATCATTTCAAGTCTCGCGAGATGGGTCATGTGGTCTCTTACTACAAGAAATCCATCACGTACGCCAGTGTAACCCCACTTAAAAACCAATCATAAATAAACGTTGCTTACACATGGTGATCACGCAAGGAAAGTATGGCCCTGATACTTGACCAATCATTTTAACTGCCTGTTTACGTTCTTGCCAGCCCAAGATGAACTAGGTTAACTAAAAATAATTCTCATGTAACACTTTTACGTCTTAAATAAATAACATTTAGTAAAAGAAAATATCGAATTACTGAAAAAGAATTTTGAATCCTTTCAATAATCATTACAATAAAATGTAATGAAACAAAAAGAAAATAAAAAGAATATTAAACTAACACACAAGCAATTTAATTACATATACGTAACAGAAGAAAAACATTCAATGACATCAGCCATCCCAACACCGATAATTTTTTTTTCTTCTGAGTCCCCTAATTTTGATTACTAAGTCTAGATGAACTTTTAACAGAAACAAATTGTAAAATTTTTCGAACGATAAATACGGTTCAGTGTCACTGAAAACTTACTGATACAAATTTCTTTTGAAAATTTTCCATTTTTCTGATAAGATTTAAATATCAGGTTTGGTTATTCATATTCATATGCATTATTTTTAGTTCATTATTGTTGCGAAAGTATTAAAGGACCTTGTAATTAGTGGGGTATTTTTTGTACTTTTTATTCTTCTTTATAGTTTTTTTATTATTTTTTTTTATTTTATTATTATTATTTATTTTTTTTTTTGTTTCCTAGGGGTTTTTTTGCAGAGTGTTCTTCCATATGCTCTGGTATTACTATACTGGTAAATCAAGTATCAAAGCATCCATTTTGATTTATTTAACTAGGAAAATATAAGCATATAACTATCTTTTATATATTCAAGTACAACATGTTACAAAGTACTTAATATTTTAGATGTGTGACAACAATTATACTATGTAATTTGTGTCATAAACTTAGCAGTGCGCCAGTTTTCTTCAATATTTCACTTCCCGGCAATCAGGTAACATAAAGGGAATGGCAAACAGAAGCTTCGCACCCCAGCCACCAATATGGACGGCTTCAAAGGCACCTTCTGACTCCCTCATTTCTTTCAAGGCCATGTCCACAATGAAACTTTGACCCCCAACTTCCTGTAGATTCTCGCAAATATATATATATATATATATATATATATATATATATATATATATATATATATATATATATATATCGCAGTTATACATGAGAGTACCGTTTTATCAAATCCAGAAGCCATAATTTCTGCTTATTTGAAAATTAACAGTCCAAAATGTTGAGTCATCATGCTGTTTAATCCAAAGTGTTGACAAAGTTAAGGATGTGGGACGCACAGTGTAATTCGAGTAGGACACTGTGTGTGAAACTCACTTTGATTTCCCTGTAGGTTTTAGGGACCCTCTCTCTCTCTCTCTCTCTCTCTCTCATAAAATCAGAGCTTTATCTAACAACACTGTTGCTCATTCGTTAATCTGGTGAACTTATTATTGTTTATTATTATGTCGGACTCTATGTAAATTTACACATTTTAATTTTTATTTCTTTTTATTTTTGACGTTCGCTTTTTTGAAGCGATATCTGCGCTCTTGTTCCATTATCTTTTCCTGTATGTATGTATGTATGTATGTATGTATGTATGTATGTATGTAGGGAATGATAAACCAATAGCTTTAAATCTTACACAATCATGGAAACACCTGTGATCAGTTAAACGATCCCAAAATCAAACCAACATTACGGTGGTGTTCTCATTAGGAACATCCTCGTCTGTGTCCAATGCGATTCGAGTAACTTAAACTCTCGGAAAGACTAGGAGGTAATAGTAGGGATAACACACGAACTGGCAAGTCGTTGGTTGAGTCAGCCTGACTAACATCCGACAAGATGCGCAAAGAACAGTTTCTTATAAGTTGATAGTTGCTGAAATTAACACCCGACGACGCTTCATCAATGTATGAAATATCTGCCCTTTTTATTTTTAATGTCATTCTTGTCTCTTTGAAACGAAACCAAAATGGAAGAGATAATTCGGTTTGGTTTCAGAAGTCAGATACTGTTGCTTTCGTTACTGTCATCGATGATTCGGCATGTAGTCTTTACGAGGTCAGTGAAGTCCACGAAGTTATTAAGACGTAACAAAATCGGGCTTGAGGGCAGTTCAAATTGCCGTTACTATCATTAGGGATCTCTCTAACTTGCGATGGAAAAGACCGATAACTCTGTCTGGTTAAAATCAGATCTCCACGGTTATATGTGAACATCTGTCAGAGACCGCTTAGGTGGCGCTCTACAGTTTCGTATCTCGTATCTAGCATAGGGTTAGAATTTTAAAGAAAAAGAATTTCCCCGGGTTTCCTCACTAGTTATACTGGCTATTTAAAAAAGACTTTGTATATCTTAGGTATTGTTCAAAGAACCTTTAATTCCCTTTATTTTGGTGTATGATTTATGGGTGTAATATGGGTAATAGAGTATACAGCTTGGCCTTACTCCAGATGTGCACCTTTCAAAAAAGTGCTAGCTCCACTTGCTCATTTTCACTTCCCGAGCTTCAGAGTAAATTGTAAAAAAAAGAGCCGATAACTTTTTTTACATTTTATATATTTGGTAATTCATTCATTGCACTTTCAGAAGCTGGTATTGTCTAGTCTGGCAAAATTCATTTTCCCTATTTTAATAGCTGCCAAGGATAGTGTACTTTAGACAAATTCAGGTTGAGTTTTGGAGCACAAGGGAGCAGTCATTTTAGTTAGCAGTGTGCTAAGATCATTTACAATTTCCAAAAGTACAATATCCAAAGAAATGTCAGCCACATTACATGAAAGTAGCATAGAGGTATGCCAACATTCTCACCACTGTGCATGTTTTAAATGCAAACAACTTCACCTTACATACATCACTCTCTCAAAAGTACATAATAACTGGTGAGCGCCACCTTAGGGGCCATGTTCTGGTGACCATAATCGCTAATTTTATCAACCAATCAGATCAAGGTTTATATCTCGAGCAGTATAGCTGAAGAGTACCAGTGTGTGCCGAACTATATGAGTCACTTTCAAATTTCAGAAAGCTGCATTTCCATTGGCTAATTGAAAGGTCACCAGAACATGATCCCTAAGCGGTCACGGCCAGATCTTAACGTAGGTCAGTGAAAATCTAATTTTAATCAGACTGGGGACCTACTCTACTGTTTATTCCCATCCGTCGTTACGTTCTCAGCCATTTTGTGATAAAGAAACGCACCTGCCTGTCGGGTCCTGTTACGTGGTCACTAGAAAGTTCGGTCTCGTCACTCTTAGCAGATCGTCCAGGGAGGAAATGCATGACATTATTGTTAGTGCTTCTTTAGGCCTTTTATTAAAATGGCTGATTAAATTACAAACGTAACTTTGGCAGAGTGTGTATATCATGTACCAACTACACCTTAAATTAGGGGTCTCAAACTCAAACTACCCCGAGGGTCGCATTAGGGCATTTTCGATGGCCCAAGAGCCGCACCACCGTTATTATCTCTCATGACACCTTGTTACGCCAATCATTTTGTGGGCCACAGGATACGGCTTGGCGGGCCGCGTGTTTGAGACCCCTGGCTTAAATAATGTGATTATCCACCCACATACCATCCTTCTCAGTTCATGGACACGTATAACAATATATCAATGCACTTTAGACTAAAAGCTTTTGACAATAACATTTGCCCATGCCTGCTAGTCTAAACGTCAGAAATGTGAGTTGACATATTATAGTTTGATAAATGAAGATCGTATTCCACTCTTGCGTTATGACAGGTTGAACTAAGAATGGATGCGACATTCACGAGATCGTAAAAAGTACATAAGTGTTTGATTACTTTCGACGAATGCGTGGATTTTATTCCTGTTACAACGATTTACAGCGAACCATCAATGTATTTATGGGTTCAAAGTGTGCAGACATCATCTGTTGACCGAGATCCATCCTCATTCAAACAACACAACCATTATTTAAAAACTCACAATATTTTCTTGAAACGAGTCATTCATTTTAATCTATATTTTATTTTGGTAAATATGGTATTCACCAAGTAAGTGTTTCTACACTTTAACATATATACATTCAACTATAGACTAAGATAAGTCTTCTTTTATAACTTCGATTTCTTGTTTTTGCAGGCATGGATGCCAAGGCGGAAAATAACAACTTGGAAAACATCAGTAAAGTTCTCAACAAGGTTCGCGATTACTTCATTCTAGTGTTTACGTACATTGTGTATAAGACTACCCGCTCCATTGTGACCGCCTTCCAAAATTCACATGGGGAGTCACGGGCGTCGAAAAGACAAGACGGGATGCGAGAAAGGGTTTGAATTTCAAACAGAGTGCACATGTGCAAGAAATATTCTGGAGAAGAAAGATCTATAATTTAGAAATCGCTGATTGTAGTGACTTTATTACATTTCATAAATGTTTTAAACCACCGTCCTATGTTTTACAGCCAAATATATCACTGTACTGCGTGTCAAAGGAAGAGGCAGTTTTTATAGAAGTTGACGAGCGCTGTAATGTCTACGATAGCCATGAGTATCGAAGTTTATACATGTCACAATTTATCAATGCAAAAAGAATTATCACCATGCCGCTAGCTTCGTTTCACAAGATCGCGCAAGATCTAGGCAATCCGAAAATCCCAGTGATTTGGCTCTCCGGCACTGGTAGGTGTGGGTCAACGTTGCTTAGCCGGGTATTTGGGGCGGTGCCCGGATGTATGGTTTTAGAAGACCCCGATGCACTCACTAACCTTGCCTTTTTAAACAAGCTGAACCAATTTCCAGGCGGGGAATACGATCAGTTGTTGATTAGTGCTGTCCGTTTACTTTGCAAACCAGACGATCGGGCCAGCATGTTTGTCATCAGGGCACGTCCATGTTGTATTGTGCAGATACACAAAATTCACGAATTCTTTCCAAATATATGTCACGTGTTTGCCTATCGGAACAGTCTGAAGACAGTGTCGTCTTTCATGGGCGTCATTAATGAGAGCAGTGCTTTGAAAATATTACGTACATTTGTTGACAATACATTGCTGGCCACCATATTTCCATGTATCCGAAGATTCCTTTACAACCGATTTTGCTACGTGCTCGAAAGAGATTCAAACCAAATTAAAATATCAGATCTCACAACCTTTGGAATTTTTACACACTCATGGGCATTGTGCTTGTCGCGCATGAGCGAAGCGGCCGAGAAAGGGATACCAATTCTATCTATCCTTTACGAAGAGAGCATACGCAATCCCCGACGCACGTGCAGTGTTTTATTTGAAAGGTTAAGAATACGTTCCCAGTACCTGATGAGCGCAGTGGAAGCATTCAAAGAGGACAGCCGTAGCGAAGATTTTACCACGAGTTTCATCAGTAACGAGTCCAGGCGTACCTTGCCCAGTGAACTACTTGCCGAGGCAGATGGTATTCTTAAGAAATATAACCTGCCAAAACTCGGAGAGCGTTTTGAAATGCCAGGTCTGCTGTCTATAGACCCACCATTTGCCAAGACTCCCTCAAGGGACATCCTTTTATAATAAAAAAAAAAAAAATGATCTTGGTTGTTCTGTCCCGTCTGGTTGTATCTGATTGCAAGATTTGCCTCAAAACTTATAAACACTCTTGTCTGACATCTTCTCATTCGGAACATCCTCGTCTGTTTCTAATGCGATTCGAGTAACTTTAGACTCTCGGAAAGACTATGATGTAATAGAAGGGATACCACACGAACTGGCAAGTCCTTGGCTGAGTTAATTAATGTTACAACTGCCCTGTACAATTCCCAAGACCCAAATCTCCAATGGACTTCATTATTCTTGCACAGCAATCTTCACAGTACTCTGTTATTCCTGGACAAGACTCGATAATCTTCAGTGGATTTATTATTCCTGCACGGGACTCTGTATTCTGCAATGCTTTTCAGAGTCAAAATAGACCATATCTTATCGCAGTGTCAAGGACATTTGTGGGGGGGGGGTCGCGGTGGAGGGGATTTTTTATTGTTTGGGATCAAATATTGTCTTATTTTTGCCCGCAATTTGGCTTTAGTAAACAATTTAGCAGAAAATTTGCTTAGCTTTTTCCTTTGATTTGATAATGGTGCATAGCTTGCAATGACGTCATCGCATTAAATATGAATTGATGCCATTAAATGTCAACACATTTATATATGAATTATGTCATCAAAAATCAGCATAATTAATTAATTAGTTATGTCAGACAAATATTAACCACACCTACCAAACCAAATTATTTTATATTAGACATGTAATAAAACTTACAGTGTACAAGACACATTTTTTTCTTCTTCCTGCTCATTCTACCACTTTTCTTCTTCTTTTTTCTATGAAAAAAATGTAGATATATACCTACATTTGTAACAATAACTCCAAGTTCGTGTTCCATGGGTCATAAGGTCACACGACAAGTAACAGAGTAATGGCAACCAACTTAGGTGACATGCATCATTTTTATGTGAATTGTGTCACATACATTTTTTTTATTTCAATTATATCACCTACATCGTCTTTATGTAAGTTATATCACATATATCATTTAAAAACATTACTTTTTTTATAATTTGTTGAATTATAACGTGCTGATTCCATTTTTAAACTTAACCAAGAAACAGAAGTTTCAATAAAGAATTTTTTATTGGCGAACAAAACCGTGTAGTACAGAGAAAATGAATAAGGTTTTAGTCAAGCAGATGTCCGCTCGTACCGTATTGTCCTTAAGATTTTGTTCTAACAATTGGTTTTGCAGACATAACGTAAGTCGCGGATATATTGGAATAAAATTTTGCGTGTTATTGACCGGATCACGTAGCGTATTGTCCTTAAGATTTTGTTCTAACAATTGGTTTGGCAGACATAACGTAAGTCGCGGATATATTGGAATAAAATTTTGTGTGTTATTGACTGGATCGAGTAAATAATAAAATAAAATATGAAATTAATGGAATAATAGAGATTTGAGCAGAGATATAGAATATAACAACACAAGCTCCCGTATGCAAAGTATAACAATTTATTCAATTATACAAACAAAATGAAATTGAACATGATATTTTAATGATACGCTTTCTCCTAGAAATAAAATTACCAAATTAATTTTTTAATGCAGTTAGTCAGTCTGTTATACAGATAAGAAAAATTTCATCATGAAATCGAGCTAACCATCTAACTCAATTGTCACGTTGGTGACAAGTTAGAGTCGACGTATTCTCTCTCTCTCTCTCTCTCTCTCTCTCTCTCTCAGCCTCTTTTTGTGTCATCAACGGTAACTATGGAGCTATCTCCCCTTGTGCTTTCCGAGACTCGCTTGTTTCTGCGAAGCAGAATCTCTGTACCTTTACTTTTCGTGCCCCTCAAACATCCGGACAATTTTTAACAAGAAGGTACTTTCTATTAATCTTGGTGCTAAGAACTTCTTACCTACCAGCAGAAACTTAGACTGACTAATTTTCCGAGGGAGAATACCTAAAACATTGAAATTCGTCTGGGAAACACATACACACCTTATTTAGCGGAGCAAATCAGGATTAAATTTATCTAACCGCCGAAAATTAACACACGCCCATCGAAGTTAGAATACTGCTCTGTTGCGCCCCCATTACATGAACCGATTCTTGGGAACTTTCACGCCATGACACTAAGTTCAAATGACACAAAATTGTCTCTGGATTGTCTCCACTTTGTCGTTTTTCCGATACTTAAACCCTAATTCGCCTTGCCTCTCTATCTGTCTGACAGTTATCCCAACAGACCTTTTAATAAAAATCAACCATGCCCCAAAATCAGGGATGTTCAAACTTTGCAGTTTAGCGATTTAATAGGTACCTAGCCCATTGGTCAATTTAGTTTGTTTCGTGTCACACTAACTTCAGCGAGATTCAATCAGTTATGTGTTGCAATAACAGTTTACAAAATTCACACTGATACAGATTCTGATTTGGGACAACTGTTGTATCTTCGTTGGTAGAGCGTCTGACTCGTTATCCAATACTTGCCCAGGCTAGCTTAAATCGTCTGCTATGAAAGATTTAACATAACTCTTAAGATTAGATTATGTAAGCATTTCCCTCAAAAGGAATCCGGAAATGACGTTTTATCAAGCTGATTTGTGGATACAATAACGCCTGTCGCACGACAACGGAGAAGGCTAAGGCTGAAACCAGCAAGCAAGAAAACAGATCAAAAGTATTGTTTAATCAATTGGTTATATCATTTTGGTTTGGTGCCTTACGACACATAAACACAAGTTTGTTATTTACTGCCGAACAATTGCAGTTAAGTGTCCGCCCAAGAACACATCACTAATGCTGACCCAGGCTGGTCCGATGGTCCGATGGTAGGATTCGAAATCTGCACCCTTTCGGTCGTGAAACCGACTCGCTAAACACTGAGCCACTGCGGCTCCCTGTTTGGTTATACGACAACTGATATATTTTAAAAATGTTAACTTCAAAATTGGCGAAACAGTCAGAATTTTGAAATACTAAATAATATTTGCAAATGGCTATCTTCCTCACTTTACTAAGGAAAAAAATAAAAATCAGACAAGTAACTTTAAATGATATAGAAGCTATAAATGGAAAGGACATAGAGGCCATACTTTGGGTATAAACGTTATCTCAATGCAACAAACGAGATGAAATATACTAATCTGCAAAGATTCTGAAGACGATCATAATGAAGGCAAAGACGTATTAACAAGTTAGGAAGCAGCGGAAAACTTTTATTCCACTTAAAGGCATGAATTGAGCACAATACGTTGTTAGTAGTTTTAAACAGCATGAAAACCTTTAGTTTTCAAAGATAATAAACATTTAATTTTCAAAGATAATAATCATTTAGTTTTCAAAGATAATAAACATTTAGTTTTCAAAGATAATAAACATTTAATTTTCAAATATAATAAAAATTTAGTTTTCAAAGGTAATAAACATTTAGTTTTTAAAGGTAATAAACAATTTAATTTTCAAAGTAATAAATATTTAGTTTTCAAAGATAATAAACATTTAGTTTTCAACGATAATAAACATTTAGTTTTTAAAGATGATAAACATTTAGTTTTCAAAGATAATAAACATTTAGTTTTTAATGATAATAAACATTTAGTTTTCAAACATAATAAACATTTAGCTTCCAAAGATAATAAATATTTAGTTTTCAAAGATAACAAACATTTAATTTTCAAAGATAATAAATACTTGGGTGAATAGGTGTCAAAAAACGGTGCATTGCAAAATGGAGGAAAATATGCACGCGATACGAATTTGTACTGAGCATGATTGGACGAGTACGATGTAGGCAATAACAATATGGCAATTAATTTACATTCCTCAACAAATGAAAAGAGATGGCATTGAACAATATGAAGACTACATCTAAGAAAGCTGAGAAACAAATATAATATTAAAGAATACAATCTTGTATGTGAACGAAATAAAGGGTAATGAAGATCTCGTAGATTTTGATGAAACCACAAGATTTAAACTTCTTTCAAATCGTATTCAAGGACGGTATAACAACGAATCATTCACAAACTCAATTAATAATGCATTTTTCCGGGATAAAATATTTACCATTGCTAAAGTTTTAACTTTTCCATAAAACCTTCAGTCAAAGAGTTGCCATAAACTTGATCAAAATACACGAATCAGTTTCAATGGGAAGACATGGTGCAATACACGGATAAAAAAGTCAGTAGGTATGTGTGTGTGTGTGTGTGTGTGTGTGTGTGTGTGTGTGTGTTGTTTACGTACGTGCGTGTGTAGTTATACGGGGCGTTTGGAGGACGTGTTAAAATTGTTTACAGTAATAAAAATAATTTGTCTAGGAAGTATACATAGTTAATTCCTCCTATGTGAGTCGCTGATTAATTTTATAATTAAGTTTCAAGTGAGTCTGAATACTGTAATAATTGCATTAACATCTATATGAATTTCTTTTCATTCTGTTTTGTTCTATTCTCGCTAACAAACATGCGGTCTTTTACATTGTATTTGTCTCTCAGCTTTATTGACCTGCAGTTGAAATCAGCTTCATAATTTTAAAATTTATTTCTTGTCATGCAGTATCTGATACCGGCTTTTACTATGCTAGGACACTGCATACATTGTAGCCACCGTTTTTCATATGTTGTTTAACTATGAAGTTTTTGTACTTTACATCTGCTGTTGTGATCAATATAATTCTCATGACGTGCATCCTTTAGCTATTCCAATGTTTTGAGATTGTGTTTTATCACATGTCACATTACGGAAAATTTTGATATTAAAAACAAATTCCAAGTTTTCATGCACCTTAATACTGCGATAAATTTGCTTTTCATTATTATGATCTACAGAATCTTTTCAGCTTTGTATATGTCATCATTTTTTTTTTGTTGCATTGAGATAACTCTTATACGTAATAAATGCCCTCTGTATCCTCTTCCTTAATTATTTTGTAAACTACCGCATCACCCAAAATTACTTGCCTCATTTTTAATATTTCCTATGGGAGGTTAAGCAGATAATCTTTCGCAAATATTGCTTTATATTTGGAACTTCTGTTTCAGCAACTTCAAATTTAGGAGTTCAAATGTTTGGGTTGGCAAAATGTGGAATAGACTAAACCATACGTTTGATTTTATTTCTTGCTTGCTTGATCCAACCGAAGTCATATATATATATATATATATATATATATATATATATATATATATATATATATATATATATATATATATATATATATATTGATCTGTGAAAATTTTAATTGTAGCTTTGCTTAAACATCAGCACATTTTCTGGTTTCATTTTGTGAAAATTACTTCCAAAATTCTAGTCTTCGGATTTCTGTTAAATCATACCATTGCTGTTGTTTCTTGTCTGAAGACAGTGAAAGGTACAATGTCTCGAAAGTTCTTTATTTTCCTATTGCAAACCTCTTATCCCTAATCACACTGTATTTTTTAAGGCTTTCGTTCTAGTAAGATGTTTCTGAAAGCATAGTTTGTCCCTAATCAGACTGCATTTATTCAGGCTTTCGAGCCAGTAAGACTTCTATGGAAGTATCTTGCTTAGCTCAGTTCACTTTATCGTATTTTAATTTCTCAGCGTATGTGTATTTCAAGAAAACATCATTCACTTTGAAAATGTATTTTATCCGTCGTTGTATTTTTAATTTGCTTGCGTATCAATAACGACTTCCTGACACCGGTCCTTCACATGACTATGTTACGTGTAGGCTCGTACAAATGTAACAGAAGAAAAGAGTGAAGTCAACAAGCTTTGTATATTTTAACAAAATAATTTATTTCCCTAGAAAACAATGTAAAAATTGGTAAATAGGACTTACAGTTTGTGAATATAATACAAAATTTGATCCTAAGAATGAAAACACTAGTCCTATCACTAAATAGTTCTATTAGAATCCAGGTTCGAATCTCGACGACATACAAATATGGAAGGCGATGACGTCAGATGCGGTCCAATGTACGAATATCAACAATTCCTCAATTGAGTTTCAGTTTTTGTTTCCGAATAATTCCAGAATAAATTTCCATGAATATCTTTCAGAATTTTTTATAAGAAAGTCAACTTGTTGAGTTTCCAGGAGAAAAAATTATTAAATCCAAAAATCAGATGAAAAACAAACAATCTGGCAACAAATAAAAATAACACCTTGTTCCTTCAAGATGTTAAAACGACTCTGCCAGAAGAATATTAAGAATGCGTATTTAAACCCCAAAAACATCATTTCAAGTCTCGCAAGATGGGTCATGTGGTCTCTTACTACAAGAAATCCATCACGTACGCCAGTGTAACCCCACTTAAAAACCAATCATAAATAAACGTTGCTTACACATGGTGATCACGCAAGGAAAGTATGGCCCTGATACTTGACCAATCATTTTAACTGCCTGTTTACGTTCTTGCCAGCCCAAGATGAACTAGGTTAACTAAAAATAATTCTCATGTAACACTTTTACGTCTTAAATAAATAACATTTAGTAAAAGAAAATATCGAATTACTGAAAAAGAATTTTGAATCCTTTCAATAATCATTACAATAAAATGTAATGAAACAAAAAGAAAATAAAAAGAATATTAAACTAACACACAAGCAATTTAATTACATATACGTAACAGAAGAAAAACATTCAATGACATCAGCCATCCCAACACCGATAATTTTTTTTTCCTCTGAGTCCCCTAATTTTGATTACTAAGTCTAGATGAACTTTTAACAGAAACAAATTGTAAAATTTTTCGAACGATAAATACGGTTCAGTGTCACTGAAAACTTACTGATACAAATTTCTTTTGAAAATTTTCCATTTTTCTGATAAGATTTAAATATCAGGTTTGGTTATTCATATTCATATGCATTATTTTTAGTTCATTATTGTTGCGAAAGTATTAAAGGACCTTGTAATTAGTGGGGTATTTTTTGTACTTTTTATTCTTCTTTATAGTTTTTTTATTATTTTTTTTTATTTTATTATTATTATTTATTTTTTTTTTTTGTTTCCTAGGGGTTTTTTTGCAGAGTGTTCTTCCATATGCTCTGGTATTACTATACTGGTAAATCAAGTATCAAAGCATCCATTTTGATTTATTTAACTAGGAAAATATAAGCATATAACTATCTTTTATATATTCAAGTACAACATGTTACAAAGTACTTAATATTTTAGATGTGTGACAACAATTATACTATGTAATTTGTGTCATAAACTTAGCAGTGCGCCAGTTTTCTTCAATATTTCACTTCCCGGCAATCAGGTAACATAAAGGGAATGGCAAACAGAAGCTTCGCACCCCAGCCACCAATATGGACGGCTTCAAAGGCACCTTCTGACTCCCTCATTTCTTTCAAGGCCATGTCCACAATGAAACCTTGACCCCCAACTTCCTGTAGATTCTCGCAAATATATATATATATATATATATATATATATATATATATCGCAGTTATACATGAGAGTACCGTTTTATCAAATCCAGAAGCCATAATTTCTGCTTATTTGAAAATTAACAGTCCAAAATGTTGAGTCATCATGCTGTTTAATCCAAAGTGTTGACAAAGTTAAGGATGTGGGACGCACAGTGTAATTCGAGTAGGACACTGTGTGTGAAACTCACTTTGATTTCCCTGTAGGTTTTAGGGACCCTCTCTCTCTCTCTCTCTCTCATAAAATCAGAGCTTTATCTAACAACACTGTTGCTCATTCGTTAATCTGGTGAACTTATTATTGTTTATTATTATGTCGGACTCTATGTAAATTTACACATTTTAATTTTTATTTCTTTTTATTTTTGACGTTCGCTTTTTTGAAGCGATATCTGCGCTCTTGTTCCATTATCTTTTCCTGTATGTATGTATGTATGTATGTATGTATGTATGTATGTATGTAGGGAATGATAAACCAATAGCTTTAAATCTTACACAATCATGGAAACACCTGTGATCAGTTAAACGATCCCAAAATCAAACCAACATTACGGTGGTGTTCTCATTAGGAACATCCTCGTCTGTGTCCAATGCGATTCGAGTAACTTAAACTCTCGGAAAGACTAGGAGGTAATAGTAGGGATAACACACGAACTGGCAAGTCGTTGGTTGAGTCAGCCTGACTAACATCCGACAAGATGCGCAAAGAACAGTTTCTTATAAGTTGATAGTTGCTGAAATTAACACCCGACGACGCTTCATCAATGTATGAAATATCTGCCCTTTTAATTTTTAATGTCATTCTTGTCTCTTTGAAACGAAACCAAAATGGAAGAGATAATTCGGTTTGGTTTCAGAAGTCAGATACTGTTGCTTTCGTTACTGTCATCGATGATTCGGCATGTAGTCTTTACGAGGTCAGTGAAGTCCACGAAGTTATTAAGACGTAACAAAATCGGGCTTGAGGGCAGTTCAAATTGCCGTTATTATCATTAGGGATCTCTCTAACTTGCGATGGAAAAGACCGATAACTCTGTCTGGTTAAAATCAGATCTCCACGGTCATATGTGAACATCTGTCAGAGACCGCTTAGGTGGCGCTCTACAGTTTCGTATCTCGTATCTAGCATAGGGTTAGAATTTTAAAGAAAAAGAATTTCCCCGGGTTTCCTCACTAGTTATACTGGCTATTTAAAAAAGACTTTGTATATCTTAGGTATTGTTCAAAGAACCTTTAATTCCCTTTATTTTGGTGTATGATTGATGGGTGTAATATGGGTTATAGAGTATACAGCTTGGCCTTACTCCAGATGTGCACCTTTCAAAAAAGTGCTAGCTCCACTTGGTCATTTTCACTTCCTGAACTTCAGAGGTAAATTGTAAAAAAAAGAGCCGATAACTTTTTTTACATTTTATATATTTGGTAATTCATTCATTGCACTTTCAGAAGTTGGTATTGTCTAGTCTGGCAAAATTCATTTTCCCTATTTTAATAGCTGCCAAGGATAGTGTACTTTAGACAAATTCAGGTTGAGTTTTGGAGCACAAGGGAGCAGTCATTTTAGTTAGCAGTGTTCTAAGATCATTTACAATTTCAAAAAGTACAATATCCAAAGAAATGTCAGCCACATTACATGAAAGTAGCATAGAGGTATGCCAACATTCTCTCTACTCTGCATGTTTTAAATGCAAACAGCTTCACCTTACATACATCACTCTCT
>JAECUM010032218.1:0-21850 GCA_016617855.1 Megalonaias nervosa
ATATATAAACATAATACGACTGCAGAACGAGAAACAAATTGCTCGTTCTACACACGAAAGAAGTAGTTCAGCTCATAGGAATAGTAAAGCCTTAGCCACGATCGAACATGCAATTAAATAACTTTCTCACGCGGTAAATCTCTGCTCGAATAACTTCATGATGCCAAAAATCAGTTTGCCGCTGGCGGTGTGGTACGTGCTTTTGCAATGTGGCAAAAATGACCCCACCAATATTGTATGCGGCATCATAGAACCCCTGGACACAATATCATCACTGACGCAAACATGGACGATACACGTGATCGCGAGATTATAAATCACTTGTCTGACCAAAAGTATATTCTCAGGATTAAATTTATTGTGCAACATGGTAAAAAACAGAGGTGTTGCAAGACAAGATGGAACCGATACGCGAAAAGCTTTGAAGTGGTCAGTCATTGTATTATCAAAAACGTCACCACCAGGACTACTGACTGATATTGATGAGCCTTTCTTTGAGCACTCGCATGCATCCACTGCAGTGATGAATGGTATCTACATGATGAATTGGACAGACCTTGTTGCGTTTTTTTCCAGTGCTCGACAGTGATAAATTACTTGGCTTGCTGTATCATTGAGCATTTTACCAACGCGTGTCGTTAAGATGGATTGACCGAACAACGATATGCAATGCTTTCCACCTGTGAACAGAAAGTTCATGACAAAGGAGTTAAACTTACAGATGTTGCTGTGTTAGAATGTGTAATCAAACTTCCTATTGTCACCTAGACGATAATAATCTGTACAATTCTAGTAAATTTCAAAGTAAGAAGGTATCATTGAACTTATCGAAAATAATCCACATGCGTAGACGCTGAACTTGCAATTTCTGGTAAGACGCATAGTTAGATTCTACGACGTTGATGTTTACCGAGCGATCGGCGATGTCACCAGAATCAACCTATTGTCGATTTGGCTATTTTGTCAAGATTTTTTTTTCCAATAAAGTCGAATAGCTTTTGTTACCGTCTATCGAATGTTATCGACATCATCATCTAAACGAACAAGTGCATTTGCGTCTCGGCGGCTTTTAAAAACGTCAACGGTTCGGCTTCTTTGTAACCGCCAATGATATCGACAACGGTTAACGCGTATCTGTATGTGCGTATGACAATGCCGCGTGAGCCCTAGCGAGTCTCGCGTACCATTGTGTGGTAAAACAAAATAATATATATGCCATATTGCCTGTCGACATAAACACTTTCGTGCTTTAAATACTCTTGATGCACCCACTAATTTGTCAATCGCAGTGGTGCCTTTCTAAAATCACCATGTGAGCAATTAATCGATTCCATTACACTACCCATTTTAATATCTTGCTTTTCATCACCGTTATCATGTATTGGGCAAGTCGTTCGCGTATTCCAGGACCTTCAATTGTCTTAAGCGCGTGAATCTTTTGTACGTTAGCTATACGTCTCTGTGGCAAATCTGCCAATTTATAAGCGAGGTAGCGCCTGGAACACCCATTACAGGTCTGGTTTAGAGGGTTTTCGCCAGCTCGTAGCTGATCGCGCAATTCGAATTTAGTATCAAGCTGTCTGCAATAACTGTATATGGATTCTTGCTTCCGCCAGGATATTTCTCCCACACACTAACTGTAAGTCGACACAGGGACGACCCTATGTCGACCCTGTTGTTGCTAACAAATTTATATTTTTTCCCCGCAATACGCATGTGCCTTTATACGCGCGACATCCGTTTCTCGTGCTGGTAAACCGTGTCCTTTAAAGTTTTACAGAACATGAAGTCATATTTGGAATTTTATACTCAGTTATGTCGACGTTTAATACCATGGACATCATTTACATCTTAGCGACGCGAGAACCAATTCGTGTCAAACATCATCCGGAGTAACCCAACTCAGTCCGTTCGACCTTGAGTAAACCATCCGGATCTGGCAAAACTCAATTACTACTCAGCTTACTCGTGAGGTGGCGCAAATGGGGCATACTCTACTTAATTGCGACATCCGTGGATGATAGGCGATTCTAGGGCATTCTTAAAGAATTCAATGGCGTATGTGTGGAAGATAATGCAGACGTTACCACTGTAGAATTTATCACCGTCATTAATGATGCGCCGTCTGTCTACGATCTCCACGGAGATATCAACAACTTTGTGGTTTATAATGTTATGATGCCGGACAAACAAACAAATCCGGCATGGACTTCTCGCAAGGTAGACACGAAACTCCGACACCTAACGTCACTCAACTGTAAATGTATATCCCAAATGTGATCTGCAACAACGCCAATTTACTTACAGTTTTTAACGGCGGAGACGCGCAGGAGTTAATAAAAACTCATACAGTATAGTGCTTTGGCGACATGGACCACAACCTATTTCTTCGCGCACACGCACACAGTTGGCGGCTTATCGACCCCACATGGATTTGTTGCCATCAATCTCGCCAAATTATCAAATTGGTCTCATTCCGTGAGAAATCATAACTGCAACAGGGGCGACAAAACAAACACTTGAGAAACGGCTCAGCAACGTTGTAGCAATCAGAGTCATACCACATGCTTACCCGAATTTCGTCTACCACGGCTTCTCGGCGACACATTTAGAAACAATTTCATCTGTTTTAATTCCTGCAGATGATACATTAAGATTTACAATAACGTATTCATCACAGTAAATTTCACATATGTCGTTGACAAAAGTGAAGTTATCGTATTTGATCTTAAAATAACTCTTAGACGGTGACTATAATACTATATAACGAAGTTCAGCTGTATATCTGGTGTTTCATGACGATGATACTAAGGTCACCGACAAGCCCTGTGACTGCCTAGTGCTAATGATCTAATTTGTATTTAAAATCGTATCTACAGTTAAACTATGACACCAATGTAGCTCTAACTCATTTCTTTATCTTTCAAATACGAATGAAAATTATGAAAATATTTTCGTTTGTATAATAGGAAGGGAAATTAAATGCATCGTTTACTGTAGTAAAGAGAGAAATCGTCTCGAAAGTTTTATTTTGTATTGTTTGGTTCTGGGTGTACACAGTCTGCATATCTGAAATCTAAGCTTTTAATGATGAAGTTACTTGACACACATTCTATTCTGAGTAGGCCAGTAAATATTTCGTAAAGCAAAGTCACCCTTCAGATTCAATGACTCTTCTTTCTTTCCTCGCCAGTTTAATATCGATGCAGTCTTGTACTCTAATCAGAGTCGTTTCCATCGTATCTATCATGTAAATGGTTACAAGAAAAATAGCCTTTTGTCAAAATAAGCAAGCATTATATTCATTTATATCAATAATAAATTTAATGTTCATCTCAAAGAGACATCTAACATGTATATAAGCGAAACCGACTTTGTCACAACAAAGAAGAATTGTATTCATTAAAATCAATAATATATTTCGATTTCATCTCAGAAATATATCTTTCAGGTGAATTTATTTCTATGCCGCGAGTGGTGATTTTATGGAACTAGTTTCCCATATATTCCATAATGTTACGCAATTATTATTTACATTATAGTTCGGACGAAGACACCTAGTTCTATCGTAACCAAAGTCAAAATGGCAGGACCATGGCCAAAGAAAAAACAAGGTTTTAATTACATGTGACAAAAGATGCCATACTTGAAATTGTCTTATTAGTTACGTCTGCCCCATGCACTCTCCCGATTGCAACATTTGGCAAATATAGAGTTCGTCACTTGCTTACGTGTGATGTTCTATTTACTTAGACTAGATGAGACCAGGTGATGATATCGACTTCGACTTGGCATTCAAATGTCGAAACCGGATATGGATTATGAAATCGTCGTTCTGAACAGCTATAGTTACACGGTGTCTCTCTATCGCTTGTTTAATCTCGTTTCTGCAATATTAGTAGTAAAGATAGATGAGGGGTTTAAATCCAAAGAAGGTTTAAGGCCAGAAACCCTCACCCCCTCAAAAATAAATATATTATGACATTTTTTCACCACCTCAGAGACCCCCTCTCCCTCAAAAAACCACATTTTTATCTCAGAAGATAATGAAATTTTGAAACTCAAAGGGGATTCTAGACCAAAAGATTTTTTCATATTAAACAATAAAATATTATATACGATGGGATATCAAACAACGTCAGTACGACATGTTGGATTTGATTTAACAAACAAATTTTGTAAGAGATTTAATTCAATCAAATCAGCCTCATGCTATACTGGATAAAACCTAAAATAATTAGCAATTGTATTAAAAATGTTGGTTACCATGCATCACCAAAATATGGATCAGTATGGTTATTCGCAACTGAAAATGACGAACGAATAAGAGGTTGGGCAGATGATTTGATGACATTTATTGACAATATGGTTGATATTTTATTTGATAATGATATTTCTAAACATCTACAGTGTACGTAAGCAAGGTTCCTATCTCCGAGACCCCCTACCCCTCCAAAACTTTCTATGTTAACATTTTGTCAAAAATATGCTAGAAAAATATTTTCCCTCACCTGTTCATAAAATCCTTTAGCAGAATGGCCATGAAGAAAATTGTGACTGCTTTTTATATCGTTATTCTAGGAAAATCCATTGCAAATATCTTTGACCTTGATTTCAGTAGGCGTTTTGGGAAAATCCATTGGAAATATCTTTGACCTTGATTCCAGTAGGCGTTTAGGAAAATCCATTGCAAATGACCTATCTTTGACCTGATGTTGGCGTTATATTTTAGGAAAATCCATTGGAAATTCCCTATTTTTAACCTTTCAAAATGATTACATGATCTAGTTATTATCGAAATTCCGTGTGGGCAGACGGCATGCAATATATTATGACGCTCTGATTGATTTTTATTACAAGACAATTGCAATGGCAAATATATTAGTTGTGTTCAAGTGGCAGCTTTCTTAGTGGGCAAACAAAGAAAACAGTGCTCTGTCTGATCGGATATCAAACGAATAGACTGCAATTTATTTTTCATCATAGAAAACCAAAGTGTTTTGTCATTTACTCGCACATGAAAACATTTTTTTAATATATTTTCATAGAATATGAAGTAGTATATGAATGAGGGTTTGAGACACTTTTATCTGTTTTCATGGATGAAATATTCTAAGTCTTCTATAGTGAAAAAAATGATGAACAGGTAAGTGAAAACATTGTTTGAGATTATTTCATTTATATCCTACCATTACTATACTTTTTTTGATAATCTTTTTCATATCTGCTGACTCTCATTGGCAGAATATCTGTCAACATACTGTCAATAATACGAAACTCTCGTATTAAATCGTCCATATTATATTTTATACCACGCAAATAAGATCGTATCTGATCAAGTAATTTTTTATAGGTGATACTTGCTGTTTTACAAGCATTTGTTTTAGTTGCAAGACAAGGATCAATTTTTTTACACGCTGTTCCAAGAGAAACACCAATGCCGGATATTATTAACAAAAACGGATTTAATGATGCTCCACTTGAAATTATACCAGAGCTATTCATTAGCAGTGGTAAATATGATATCACTCGAAGTATTCTGTTATAGTATTTGTAACATTTTTTCACGCACCAAAGTTTTTTTTATCATAATATCTGTAATATTGTATTAGAGCGTCAACATCTTGTTTTGGAATTTCTTCTGATATGTGATTAAAATCATTTATCTGTTTTTTCATTATACAATTTTTTTTAACACAAAAACAACAGTTCTAGCACCAGCAATTGAATCAAGAAACTCACGAAATTTATTATTATTAGGATCAGCTATAAAAATTCTGTATTTGTCATAAACATCTGACGAAGTATCCTTATATCGTTCATCTGTTAGTACATATTGTTTCTTTAACCAAGCGTATGAATCAAAACTATTTCCTACTTCACTCTCGTACAAATCTGTTTTATTCACCAAATTACTGTAATCGATTTTTGTTTCATCAATATACCCTAATACTAAGCTCAACTGATCTAACGTGAAAGTTTTTGAGAACAAGATGTTGCCTGATAATTGTATATGCGACTACGAAATTTGCTAACATTAATTTTTTAAGCTTATCTAGTTCAATTGTAAGAAGACCAACAGCAGAAGCTACTTTTAACATTAATTTTTCATATGGTTTTGTGAATATTATTTTAATTTCGTTGTAATAATTTCGTGGTGACAATTGTCTAGAGTACTGTAATGATGGGAATGGAATATCATCTTCTTCACTTATGTCGTAATAAGAATCAGACTTTACTTCCAACTTTATTTGATTGACTTCTTCAAAACACTTTTCTCGCTCATCATCACTAAAATTACTAATTTCATCGTCTAAAGTTTTGATTATCTTTAGAGACTTGTTAACAATAATCGGATCAAATTCTGGGTCTTTTTTACGTATCATTGGCAAAATTGCGTTTGCGTACACTTTAATAATTAACTCTGCGTCTGACGTCATAGTAACGATTTTAACCAAGGTTTCTTTGTCATTGTAGTACATACCGAGATGTTAAAAAATATATCGTTTTGAAAACATGTCATATACATTTTTGTTTCTTTTCATTCTTATTTTCTTAGTTTCCGCTAGTTTGTCAAGACAGGTATGATTTTCGTTTATTCGTCTTTCTTCCAATGTTCTTCCACTATAAACTCGTGCTTTTATTAAGTCTGATTTTATTATTAAATCTATGTTATATCAATCAAGCTCGAGTAATATTTTTTAAGCATAATTTCAACTTGTGTTTGTTCTTCTAGGCAATCATCAGGATGACAGTATCTGCTTATAATGTCAAAGTTTTCTATCGCTTTTTTCAGTTGTGGTCCTCGCATATGCATAACGCGAATTAAATTAGCAGAATTTTCTGGCAATGTTGAATTGTCTAATGATTCGATGCCAAGTTTTTTCAAACTTTGTAACATTTTTGTTATGTCATTAACGGTTTCAAAATCTTTGTTGGGGGTTTAAAATATTATCATAAAATTCTTTCGCAATGGTTATTATTGGTAGCTCTGACATTATTTTATAACACTAGATTAAATTTGATCATCAAGTGTATATATTTGAAATGCTGTCAGTCCTGGAAACGGACGTTCAGCAGCAATAACATAAACCCGAAAATACAAGTACTTGTTAACAGTGTTTTCAGTCGGAATCGTACAATATTGTGTTGTTGAAATGTAAGTGTCTGATGTGCTATACAATGTTGCCCAATTAATATCATCATTTGATCCTTCCAATCGCCAATTATAAATTTGACCAACGGTAGGATTTAATCGGCCTCGCAAATGAAATTGCCAAATAGCAACTGCAGTAGGACATTTGATTTTGATCCCAAAATTTTCAATTTCTCCGTTGGTCGTCCATTCATGTCTATCAGAGAAAGCATAATGAGGATAATTTTCAGGATAATATGCTGATGCACTTACTTCAAGCCCAACTCGGTTGTCAGTTGCCTTAAACAATATTGGAATATACCCAACATTATTTTTGGTTTGTTTTACATTACTAAACAGACTGTCAACATACGCTTTATTTGTCAGATCGTTAGGGTTCACTGGAGCATAAGCCGTCATTATCTTGTTGGCTTTCATGTTATATTCCCTGACATCGGTCCACCGGATTTCTTAAAATATGGGTTGAGTTCTTCTTTTAATTGAGCATAACTAATAGCATCAGTGTTATCAGATGGTGAGGTTACAGGTAATCCAGTTATTTTTGAATTTAACATGGACAGGTCACCTGTCATTGTATCACCGGCTTTGTTAAGCTTATTATCGTCAACAGATTTTAGTTGTGCATAACTTACAGCTTGTGTTTGATTTAAGTTTTCTGGCGGATATACAATCTCTAAATTTATAATTTTTTTCCTGACATGTTGATATTACCTGTAACTGTCCCACTTATTTTATCAAGTTTGTTATCATCAACATACTTCAACTGTAAATAACTTACCGCTTGAGTTTGATTTAAATTTGCTGGTGGATACCCGGTCTCTAAATTTATAATTTTTTTTCCTGACATATCTAAGTTGCCGCATAAAGTTCCACTAGATTTATCTAGTTTATTATTGTGGACTAATTTAAGTTGTGCATAACTAACAGCTTGTGTATTCATGACATTTATTGGCGGATAATCTGTTTCTAAATCTAGTACTCGTTGATTTGACATAAACAGGTTTCCCGTCATTGTGTCGCCGGATTTTTTCAGGTAACCTGATAAATCAACCTTACCGTCTATTATTGTTGTACTTACAGCTGGTGAATCTCCTACTAATGTTCCAAATTTTGTATAATAGCTCATTATTTATTTATCGTCTGACAATTTTTTTATATAACATAAAATTGTATAGCAATAATGGCAAAATCGTCAATATTAAATTTTGATACAGAGAGGTTGGTGAAACATAAACATGAAAACGAACTTCCAGATTTTCATTATCTTATTGTTGGAAGAACTGGATCTGGGAAAACAAACTTGCTTATGAATTTACTTCTCGGAGATAATTTTAACTACGACTGCGTTATATTTGCACAATTAACCCGCAGCAAGATAAGTACGAGCTACTTAACAATCATAATGACAAACTTCGTGATGATCTTGAGGCTGGTGAAGATTTTTTTATTATCAAACAACCAGAAGAACTTGTCCCAGTTAATTAACTTGATTCGTCCGAACACAAGATAGTTGTTTTTGATGATATTCCGCTAAACAACGAAGAAATGAATAAAATAAGATCATATTTTTCATTATCACGTAATAAGAAATGTAATTCTATTTATCTCGCCCAGGGTTTTTATAATGACAGATTTATTAGGCGAAATACTGGTTGTTTTATATTATTTCCAGGACTGGACAATGTTGACGTTAGAAATATCGCGAACGAACAATCTGGTGATGTAACAAAAGATAAATTTATTGAATTATATCATAAAGCAACGGCAAATAAATATGACTTTTTTTGTTTAATAAGTTAACAAATGATACGAGTAAAATGTTTCGATGTTGTATTGAAAAATATCTACAATAATTTGTATAGAAAATAGTATATAATTAATGGAAAGACAAGCAAAGTACAGAAAACATATAGAAAATCTAAAAAAACTTGCACAGTCTCAGGCAAAATTTAAGCAGCAAGTACAGCAAGCACGACGTGGCCAAGTGGTTGCAGCAGAAACAACAACCGCCGCTCTTAGACGAGTTACTGAAGCTTTACTTGGAAAACAACCTGAAACTAAACCACTATCAGAAGAAGAACTTAAAAAATTACAAGAAAAAGGTTTACTCGGATTAGTTAAAGAACAACAAGAAGCAGCTGCTGGAAGAATTATTGAAAGATCTGAAGAAGAAAAAAGTAGATTAGCTGAGGCACTTGTAGCAAATATAGCTGATCCTGCTGCAAGACAGGCTGCACTAGATCAGCTAATAAATGATCCACTAGCGCTTCAACGAAGATTAGCAGGTTTAACCACATGGAAGATCAAAAATATTTTAACAAATTTACCTGAAAAAGTAGAGGATGTTGAAAAGGAGCAAGAAAGAGTCGGAGAGTTGACGGTAAAGTTTATCGACGTTGAAGATCAAAGACGATGGTATATAAAACAAATAAATAATGAGATAACAAGGAATGAATATGATGAATTTTTAGAGAAGAATGAAATAAAAGATCTTGATAATATATCAAAGTGGAATAATGATGAATTTAACAAACTTATTGATAATTTAAATGAAATAATGAGAGACGGTGCTACTGCTAAAAATGAGTTAAACACAACCATAGAAGAGAAAAATATGCTTCCATTTTATGATAGAATGAGATATGGTATTATTGCTTTAGTAGTTGGAAGAACAGCACAAGACAGTAGAAAAAAAAACTTTTGGTACCAATTGGAATTTTAAAAGGAAATTTTTTTGTATTTGATAAAAGTCATGTAAAAGAATATAGAAAAGAGAAAACAGGAACTGGAGTTAGAATATTTTCATCAGTTACTGAAATGACTGGCAGATTAATGCTATTGATATCATCAAATGAAGCTGGAAATGTTGGTGCTGAAATTGACAATGAAATTATTGACATACTTGATAATTTGAGATCGGAAAATTTATTAACATCTGCCGAATACGAAACTTTACATCGCGATTTAATCGCGGCGATTTAATTTTATAGAAATATAATAATAAATGTCAGCAACATTATTACTAGACTCTAGCCAATCTGATAAAGATAGCGCAAATTTTTATGTAAAGTATATTCCACCAACTAGAACTAGATCGTGAAAAAAATTTGAAATTGGACTAATTTCCTGTACGTGTTGGAATTCTATGGCTAATGTAAAAACTGGAGTAGACGATGAATTTGCATATTTTGTACCTAATCCAAATCCTCCGCCACCTATAATATGGAAAACATTTAATATTCCACAAGGAGCCTACAATATAACTGATCTAAATAAAATAATAAAAGAAATTATAACGAAAAGTGGAAAAGTTGCAGATAATTTTGAGCTTACACCAAATCATTATACGTTAAGTGCCAGAATGATATTAAAAATGGTATGATGATTAGTTTTAAATCACCAAAAATATTGCATCACTGATAGGATTTTATAATTATGATTATATTTCTTTTAGTGAACCTGAAACATATGATGGTAAATTTCCAGGGAATATAACTGATGTAAACGCAATATTGGTAAATTGCTCTATTGCATCTGGATCTTATTCAGCTAAAGGTAGTAAAGGACAAACGATATATAGTTTTTCACCAGACGTTCCACCAGGTTCTCTTATGCAAATTAGTCCACGTCAAGTTATTTATTATCCGTCAAACGTTGAAAATCAAATAACAGAAGTAAATATGCAATTGACAGATCAGTCTGGAAGACAGATAGATTTTAACAATGAAATTGTTACTTATTATTTACACTTACGCAAACAATAGTAAACATATTTTATAAGAAAAGCTAAAAGATTTTTAGTAATGCGAAAGATTTGGAAGTAAAATTATAAAACCTCAGATATAATGAAACAGAGAAAAAAAGTTTATCGAAGAAAAATAGTAGAAGGATTTTTGGGAAATATATTTGCTAAAATTATAGAAAATGCTCCAGGAATAGCTCATAAAGTTGCGCCAATTGCACTTGACGCATCAAAAGCTTTTGCAACTGGAACTGCATCTGCTGCTGGAACTGCTGTTGAACAAAAAATAGCTGATAAAATAAAAATGACCAACAATCAAACAAGCTATTTCAGAAATCGCACCAACAAAAGAAACTCAACGCGCAATGATAACAACAAAAAAAACGTTTATCACCGAAAGGAGAACAAATTATAAAAAATTAATATCTAAAGTAACAACACCGAAATAGCTTCACTCTCGCTGATGAGAAAATTTTGTATAACCTAATAAATAAGAAAAATGTCTGTTAAAAATTATCTCGATTTAGCAGAAACTTATGACACGGACGACACAGTAACAGAATTTGAATATGTTGAATATCTCAATGAAAATTCTAACGAACCTAATAAGGCTGGCGTCAGAACATTTAATACTCGAGATGAGGACGTATTTCTACTGACTCATAAAGCAATGTTGGAAGTTCGTGGCCAGATTATGACAGTAGCTGTTCCACCTGCCGCAATTGCAGCTGACGTAGAAGTAGCTCTTATAAATGATGGTTGGTGTTTATTTAAAGGTGCTCGATATCAGCTGGCCAATCAAACTGTTGAGGATATTTCAAGCCACTTACAAGTTGCAGGTACAATATTAAATATTATTTGGTTTTCCGATGATTACTCCAAATCAACTGCAACTAATATGATGTGGTTTAAAGATACTGGAACTGGTCTTTCGGGTATTATTTCATCAACTGAAAATTTATCAGGACCAGCAAATATTTTACAACACGGAGCTGATGCTGCTGCAGATCTTGTAATTGTAAGAAATTTTCTTATTGATAATGCTAATTCTTTAGGTATAGCACCACCAGGAGCAGCTGCTAACGTAGACGCAGTAAGAGTCTCACTTACTGCAGCTTGTAATAATCTTGGTATAACGCCACCAGGAGCAGCTGCTAATGGTGCTGCAATGTTAAATCATGTTGATAACTCAATTTCTAACATCAGAAGAAATGAACGTTTTTAATGAAGGTTATTTTAAGAGAAAGGCACTTGCAGCAGAATCATGTCAAATTACAATGATGCTGCCACTAAGTACAATATTTGGATTTTTTAGGGACTATAATAAAATATTTCGTGGAGTTAAACATACACTTATTTTAGATCGATCAGAACAAAATGATTGTTTGTTTAGAACTGGTGGAAATGATGTACAATTTGTCATAAACAAACTTGCACTGTGGATGTCACGAATAACTCTGTCTATCACTAAAATGGCAGAATTAAATGATATGCTGCAAAAACACACAAACAGAATTTATTTTCAGCAAAATAAAATATATCAAACAGCAGTCCGAATACCACCGACTACATATGGCGAGTTACAACATCAAGTGAACAAAAGCCACGGCAATTATTTGTTGTATTTCGGAGACAAGCTCGACGTAACAACCAACAACAAAATAAATGGAATATTTGATAGCGCTAATGTTAGACGAATATATGCTAGAATAAATTCAAAACAATATCCAGAACGATCAATAGAATGCAGTTTTGCAGATGATGATAATAAAAACATTACTAGACCGTACATGTATTTACTCGACGCACTGCAAAAATATCAAGATGCTGGAGATGGATCTCAGATATCATTAGAGGAATTTCGTACACTTTATCCGATATTTTATTTCGATGTTAGTAAACAGCGAGCGAGCTGTAGACAGCACATCTGATATTGAAATTACTTGGACACTAGGAGCAGCTCCAGCTGCACCATTTTATGTATATGCGTTAGTAATAAGCGATAGATTTGTTACAATTGACTCTGTTGGAGGTAAAATGTCAATACAAGTTTAAAATGTTTTACACTTTACTTTAAGTTTAATCTGTAATCGTTATATAATGACAAAATATATTGTAAAAGAAATATATTTGACTGATGGTCAAGTTAAAAAATTAGCAGCTGCTGTTGCAAAGAAGAGGCAGGTTTCATTAAAGGTGAACCCTAACACTAAAGGTGTTTTAGGTACTTTAACAAAATTAATGTTAACCAAAAAACAAGTAAATAAATACAATCGCAAAAAAAACTTTTGTTTTAAATTTAAGTGCTGCACAAATAACTGCAATATCAAAACAAGGTGGTTTCTTCGGTCCGGCACTATCTGTAACGGCCAGAACGTTAATACCTAAAATTTTGCCAGTGTTAGGTACATTAGGATTAGCAGCAGCGTCTGGAGCAGTATCTGGCGCAACGAAAAAGGGAGCTGAAGGTCATGGAATAAAGAAAATTTTCGTTTAACTTTTTAGTTTAATGTTTCGTATGAATGTCGATGGTAACAAAAATTGCAAGTTTAATTTTAAGTGACTGATAAATATAATGCCTAAACGAAAAACAGCAAAAAGAAAGACAACGACGAAAAGAAAGACAACGACGAAAAACAAAGACGCGACCGAGGAGAAAAGGTGGATTTATTCCAATAGCTCCATTACTAGCAGGATTGGGGGGAAGTCTATTGCCAAATCTGTTAGGAGTAGGACGAGGACTAATGTTGCCAGGAACAAAGAGATGAAGTCTGCGTTAAGTAATTTTGATATACTTGACAAACTAAAAAAAGTAAAAAATTTCAGTGGAGTTTATTCTAAAGATGAACTTACGGCGATTCAGACGCTAGGTTCGTGTGTTATAAATATACAAGATTTCAATGACGGATCTGGTACACATTGGGTAGCTGTTTATGATAACAATTATTTTGACTCGTTCTGAATTCCACAAAGTGACGCAATAAAAAAAAAATATGAGTAGAATTCAAGAGACAAAATCTCCAGAGACGAAGTCTCTTGCGAAAATAATAAATTATTCGTCTAATCAAATTCAACCAGTTGGATCTTCCGCTTGTGGATATTATTGCGTAATGGTTATTAAACAGATGAGCGAAAATCCAGATTTTTTAAAGTTTATTTTGCAATTTGACAAACAACCTTCTCACGCTAATGATGAGACTGCATTAAATTTTATCTAAACTCACTGATATATAATGTCAACATATTGTCTTAAGTGTAAAACTCAAACATAAAATAAAGATGAAAAAAAACCCAGAAAAAAACAAACAATAATAGAATAATGCTGAAAAGTATTTGTGCAATCTGTGGAAAAAGGAAAAGTATGTTTTTACCAAAAACAAAGTTGTCCGGAGCGGGTAATCCAGAAATTATTTTAGTAGACGACTGAAACAATATTATTATAAATCTGAAAAATTTGTCAGTTATAAAATAAATAATGACATGCGAGTGCGATTGTGATAGATATTTATGCCTCGAGCAAAATAAAATTGTTACATATTGTCAGAAATGCAACAACAGAGAAATAATTGGAACAGGTATAGATATACATAGATTTATTGGAAAATTGCCGAAACCAAAAGGCGGTTGGACATTGCCAGGCCATACATATACTGGACCTTATAATCCTCTTGATAAACAACTTGACGAAAACGATAATCCGCTGCCAGGACAAGAGCCTTAGAATCAAGTTGACGCAATAGCAATGCGCCATGATATCTGCTACAGAGATATTGAACTTCCAGACAGCGAACAAAATAAACACAGCTGCGATAAAGTAATGTTAGACTAACTTCGTGATATGAAACCTGTAAATATGCGAGAACGCGTTGACCGAAGGCTGGTCCAGGGTTTTATTGGAGCAAAATATAAACATGGTCTCGGTAAAAAAGAATTATGTGATGATCTTGCCTCAGAGACGCTAGCGTCTGAGCTACATAAACCTAAAAAAAAAAAGTTTCCGCGACGTAAAGTTGTCGCAAATGCCGTTGATGACATCTGGGGGATAGATTTAGTTGACGTCTCAAATCTAGTTCAATTTAACGTTGGCGCCGATGGCGCTCCAAAGAGATATCTTTTTAATGTTGTAGATGTTTTTAGCAAATACGCGTTTAGCATACCCGTTTTGGATAAAACAGGGACATCGATGACTGATGCATTAAAACAAATTATTGTTAACACAGAAAGAAAACCAAATAGAATCTGGACTGATCATGGAGCAGAATTTTTAAAAGAAAAATTTGAACAATTTTTAGAGCAAAATAACATTAAAAAATATGTTACAGAAAATGAGGGAAAAAGCGTTATCGTTGAAAGATTTAATCGCACGCTCAACGAAAAAATTCACAAGTATTTGACAGCTAAAAATACGAGTAAATATATTGACAATTTACAAAAAATTGTTGACGAGTATAATAACACGAAACACAGACCCATTTCGCTAGGCAAAAGGAAAATGTCGCCAAACGACGCGATTGCAAATCCAATATTAGCAAACGAAAATATGTACCGCAGACATAAATTTAAAGTTGGTGATAAAGTTAGAATTTCTTTGACGAGAAAAACATTTGAAAAAGGATATACTCATAACTGGAGCGAAGAAGTATTTGTTGTTGATAAAGTACTTTTAACAATACCAGTTACATACTCGTTGAAAGATTTATTAGGTGAACCTATAACTGGCAGTTTTTACGAGTAAGAACTTCAGAAAACAGAACAAGATATATTTGTTATTGAAAAAGTTTTTAAAAAGCGCGGCAACAAAAATTTAGTCAAATGGCGTGGATATGGCGATAAATTTAATATCTGGGTACCAACTCGGTCGATTTCATTGACTGCTATCGAATAATATTATTATAAATTTCTTCGCATTTTATTAGTACGGATTTACATTTTACTGGTTTACACAAAGAAATTAAATGTAATTTTCTTGCCTCATCAACTGGCATTAAATTAAATATTTTAACAAAAATAAAATCGTATTTTATATTTCTTTGTTGTCCAGTTATTTTTACGTTTAAAAAGGGTTTTATAAGTTGCCAAAATATTTGATGCTCCGTGATAGTAAAAATACATTTTATTATTGTTTTAGCAATATGATACTTAACATCGAATCGTCCAGTTGTTGGTCTGCTTAAATTTTTTTTACTAACAACAACATCATCATCTTCGTCTTCATCATAGTTATGCAAAATATCATTTTCAGTATAGCCAGCAAATCTGTCATTAGTAATATTTTCTAATGTAAAATTTGAAATTGAAACAAAATCTCCTGAATATAGTTTAGCCAGTCTCTCAATTAAGTTCATTATTATAATATATCTTTTGTCTAATTAATAATTAATAAGATGTTTGGAGAAATAAAATATCATCAAAGAGTTAATATATTAAATCACAAAGAATTAGCTGAGGCAATTCGAAATTGTTTGTTGGGACACAGTTTTTATTTTGTTGATGTTATGATAACAATAGGTGATTTTGACAAATTTTTATTAACAGCAGCAGAAACAATAAAACTTAATACAAATAAAATGATGATATTACGATTTAATCGCGACGATGTTATGGAATTTAGTCACAATTGTCTTACTCGAAATGATATAGAAAATATCATTAGTTATCGTATTTAAAACTAAATCTATCAAATGTCAACACTGATGTTGCTGATTTTGCTACATTATCAGCTACAAATTTACTGCACTTGGATTAATATTATGATATTTTGCCGCAGATGCTATTGATCGAAATTTTATTTTTTGTCCAGTTTCTAAATTTATTGAAATAACTGATCTTTTTGGATTTTTAAAATTAGAACCATCAGAACCTGCTCCACGTCTTGTGTTTTCTTTTGGCGTAATTAAATCTAGGTATTCCAAACGATTATCTGTTTTAATACCATTCTTATGATCAATAACTAGACCATTAGGTATTAGTCCGTTAAAAGTTTCAAACACAAACCTGTGTGATTTATAATTAATAAAATCAGTTTTAGTTCCACGTACAGTAACATCAAGATATCCAGTTCTTTGTAAATTTCCAACAACTTTTTTTGTTTTTTTATATCTAATAATTCCCTTATCATTTGTCTCAAATAGATCAAATACTGGATGAAGTTGAAATTCATTTTGTAATGCTAAATTTTCAGTATTATCATCAGCAATTGCGCTATTTACTCTGTATACTCGTTGTCCTTCTGGAATATCATCGCAAAACAAAGTATAAATAAAATCTTTTCTAAACATTTTAATTCTTTCTACATTATCGCCTTTTACTGAAATTATCATTCCAGCTGGTGTTGATATGCCAAGAGATTTTTTAGATTCTATATTAATAACAGAACCTAACATATTTGCTGCATGTAAATTGTACATTGGGTGAACATGATAAGTTTCTTGCTCTTCCGCTGTCATTCTGATATATCTCAAAATTTCTGTCATCATACTATAAGGTTTGTTTATATCTCTAATTAGGAATCTTAAAAAAATTCAATTAAATATAAAATATTACTATATATATAATGTTAAAATTGCGAGATATTGCTAAAAAGAACATTATCAAATCTGAAAAAATTGCTTCAGCATTTTCTGGTTATGATAATAGTTACAAACTTGATGATCAAAAAATTTTAGCAAATTTTAGCTCCACAAATTTATTTCATCTTTTGCAACCAGTTATAGCTCAAGAACTTGCGGCTCATAAAAATATCAAACTTATAGTACAATATCATACGATTTTATCAAAGTTGCACGCAGTTGAAGATGTACTTGATGCAATTTTTGAAAGAAAAAGTTTTGACAGCAAAATTTCAGAACCATATCTAACAGCAAAATCAAGAAAAATATTAACTGGAACAGATATTGCCATGGTCGCCGATGAAATACATCAAGAAATAAACAAAATATTAGAAGAATTTACTGCATCTGGATCGGATTGGAAATTTGAAATGATAAAAGAAGTTTTATTTCACACAGCAAAATATAACGTACTTCGCGGTAGTTTGTACGTCGATCTCCCTCAAAAAATTAAAAACAAAAGATGCTGTATAAATGTCAAAAACAATGATGACAAATGTTTTCAATGGTCTATTCTTTCTGCAAAACATCCTCAGTGTGATCACCCCGGCAGAATTGAAAAGTATTTGCCATACAAAGACGAACTAAATTTTTTAGGAATAACTTTTCCAGTGGCAGAAAATCATAAACCAAATTATGAAAAACAAAACAGTATCTCAGTAAATGTTTTCGGACTAGATGAGCGAGAAAACGTTTACCCGAGATATATCTCAGAAAATGCTACACAAAATACAATAAATTTATTATTTTATCAGGGACATTATTGTTGGATAAAAAACTTTAACGGCCTAATTGGCAGACAGTATAGTAAAAATAAAAAATAAAAAATATTTCTGTTATAGATGTTTGCATGGTTTTTCTAGCGATGGAATACTGCAGGAGCATTTCAGGTACTGTGTCACCGTTCAAAGAACAACTATGCCTGGCGAAAAAGAAAAAATATCAAAATTTAAAAAATTATATCACAAACTAAATATTCCTTTTGTTATTTATGCTGATTTCGAGTGTCTACTTGTTCCTGTGGTTGGAGCAGAAAATAATCCGAATAAATCCAGTGCTAGAAAAATAGAACAGCATATTCCTTGCGGAGTAGCTTATAAAGTAGTTTGTTGCGCTAACGATAAATTTTCAACTCCGATAAAGTTATATAGAGGTGAAAATCCTGCCGTATGGCTATTAAAAAATTTAATAGACGAAGTTAATAAAATTTCTAACAGATTATTTAAAACAGCTACGATGAAAATAACGTCTAAACAACAACTCGATTTCGATGAGGCAGTTAATTGTCATGTTTGTGAAAAGTTACTGGCATACTCCAACGGAGTCTGTGATAAGGTGCGAGATCATTGTCATTTGACCGGCCAATATCGTGGAGCAGCTCATAACAGTTGTAATTTAAAATTTCATGCTCCAGATTTTATTCCTGTAGCTTTACATAACTTTCGTGACTATGACAGTCATATCATTGTAGAAGCTTTTGGTGATGAAAATATTAAAGCTAAACTAAAATTAAATAAAGTAATAAAATGTATTCCAAATAATGTTGAAAAGTATATGTCGGTGACGCTCGGTAAATTACGTTTTATTGACAGTCTGCAATTTATGGCAGGATCATTAATTAGCTTGTTAAAGGTTGCAGTAGTTTCGCTAACTTAAAAAGTTGCTTTGGTGAAAACTGCATCAATTTGACAAAAAAAATTATATTTCCGTACGAGTATCTCGACGATTGGAGCAGATTTGATGAAACTTCTCTTCCCGATAAAGATAAATTTTACTCGCAACTCAAAAATGAAAATATCACAGATGACGAATACAAATATGCAGAAGATATTTGGAATAACTTTAGTTGTAAAACATTTGGTGATTATCACGATTTATATTTGAAAACAGATGTTTTATTGCTAGCAGATGTTTTTGAGAGTTTTCGTCGAGTAAGCTACAGTAATTATAGACTAGACTCCTGTTGGTATTATTCCTCACCTGGATTGTCTTGGGACGCTCTGTTAAAAACGAGTAAGATAGAACTGGATCTCTTAACAGATGTCAATATGTTTAACTTTATTGAAAAAGGTATCAGAGGCGGAATTAGCGTTATAACAAAAAAATATGCAGTAACTAATAACAAATATCTGGAAAATTATGATAAAAATCTCCCATCTAATCATATTATTTATCTGGACAATAATAATTTGTATGGTTTTGCGATGTCGGAACCATTGCCTTGTAGTGGATTTCATTGGATAACTCCAGATCAATTTCTTAAAGAAACTGAAAAAGATTTACCTAGAAAAATTAATCATGATTTTTCCGATATTTCATATTTTGTTGAAGTTGATCTAGATTATCCTAGTTCGTTACATGATCTACATAACGATTATCCGTTTTGTCAATGATGATTAATTATAGTTTAGTATCGCCTGAACAACGAGCAACGACAACAACAAAAAATCGATTGTTAATAAATTAGTTCCAAATTTGTTAAATAAAAGAAATTACGTTATGCATTACAAAAATTTAAAACAAGCAGTAGATGCTGGACTAATTCTGAGAAAAGTCCATCGCGTGCTAAAGTTTAATCAGTCGAGGTGGATGGCAAATTACATTGACTTAAATACGAAACGTCGTGCTGTGGCTAAAACCGAATTTGAGAAAAACTTTTTCAAGTTAATGAACAACTCGGTGTTCGGTAAGACGATGGCAAACATTAGGAAAAGAGTTTCTATCGAAATTGTTAATGATATAAGTCGCAGAAATAAATTAGTTAACGATGATGGTTTTGTTAGTATGAAATATTTAATGAAAATATTGTTGCAATACAACGACGAAAGACAAATTTAAAGTTAAATAAACCGATTTATGTTGGTGCAGCTGTACTTGATATATCAAAGTGGCTGATGTACGATTTTCACTATAATTTTAGCAAAAAGCAGTGGCCAGATTCGGAGTTGCTATTTACTGATACAGATTCGCTAGTTTATAATATAAAATGTGAAGATGTCTATCAGGATATTTACAATAAGAAAAATCTGTTTGATTTATCCTATTATCCAGCATGTAATGGATTTCAAGATAATTCGAATATGAAAGTTATTGGAAAGATGAAAGATGAATTTATGTTTATGCCAGTTAGGGAATTTTTTGGACTAAAGTGTAAAATGTGTGCTGTCATATTAGATGGCAATAAACTTACAAAAAAGCAGCAAAAGGTATTCCTAGAGGATATGTGGAAAAGATGATGAATTTTGACGATTTTAAAGCAGCGCTAAACAATAGCGTCAGTTTTATCAAAACAAATGTTATCAGAACAAATCATCATAAACTTGAAACGGATACAATTATAAAACGTGGACTAAGTAATTATGATGATAAAAGGTGTTGCAGAGACGGAAATAAGACACTAGCACTTGGACATTATGCAAGTAATTTTGTCTAAACATCAGAAATAATGTTTGAAAATTTAACATTAGTCAATGGAGTTAATAGCAAAATAAAAAAAATAATGGTTAATAACCTGCAATTATCATTTGAATTTAACGATGAAATTTCAGGTATTTGTTTTAGTAAATTTGACAGAATCAAACTCTCCCTTATCTGATCAGACGATAGCAAATATTTTAATTATCTCGAAAGTTTGCGAGACGAGCTTGCACTAAAATATGACAATTTTCATGATCCGATCAGCCAACAACAGTATACACAAATCAACATAGACTTAGATAGGTCGAAGGTTTTTGTAAAGGTAGTAAGTATGTTCTAAATAAGATAGCAATGAAAGAGCTATTTGAATGTCGTCGAAAAGTAGCCGGTAGAATTAAATTTTATTTGTACAATTTTGAAACAAAATTATACTTAATAGCGAATGTTGATGTTCTAGTGATAGGCGATGAAATTCTTTAAAAAATTACTGTCTTTCTTCCTTGTATTTTTGTTTGCGAGATAGGTTTCATCATTTTTTTCACGATAAAATATTTCATCCATGAAAACAGATAAAAGTGTCTCAAACCCTCATTCATATACTACTTCATATTCTGTGAAAATATATTACAAAAATGTTTTCATGTACGAGTAAATGATAAAATACTTTGGTTTTCTATGATGAAAAATAAATTGCAGTCTATTCGTTTGATATCCGATCAGACAGCACTGTTTCCTTTGTTAGCCCACTAAGAAAGCTGCTACTTGAACACAACTAATATATTTGCCATTGCAATTGTCTTGCTGTAAATAAAAATGAATCAGAGCGTCATAATATATTGTATGCCGTCTGCCCACACGGAATTTCTATGATAACTAGATCATGTAATCATTTTGAAAGGTTAAAAATAGGGAATTTCCAATGGATTT
>JAECUM010032219.1:0-57891 GCA_016617855.1 Megalonaias nervosa
AAAATAAATTTAATCAATTAATACATAACCAAAATTTCACTTTCAATCCAACAGATTTACATTGATAGAATTTAGTTGCAGTGTTCAATTTACATCATGTTACGAGTGGTGAATTAAAGAGTACAATTCCACGCTTGACAGCATCACCTGGCGTCTATCTCCTCTTGTCTTGTATTTCCACGTCTAATGTGTAAGCTTTGGTCCCTTTTCTGATATTGATTATTCCGATCTCTCTTAGGTGCGGATTTCCCTCTGACTCATCGGGTTTTCCTTTTCTCGGAAGGGTATAAAACTGTTCCCTTAATGCTGTTTCTTTTCCACACAATCGTGCGTCCTAGCACTATAGCCTGTCTTCCTTTCAAGACAGCTATCTGGCCTTTCTACTAGGGAAAACACTATTCTCAAGTTTCCCAAAGAGTCGGACCCTTTGTCTTCTCACAAGGCAAAATCGGACTGAAGAAAGTTGTCTAAAGTTGCTCCTATAAATTCTCAGTCTCCCAAAGTGTACGCCTAAATGTTTTCTGACCAATCGGAAATAACTGTTCCTAAACCTTCCCCCAAAATAATCATGTCTTTATTCAGATTTTAACAGCCTAACATATGCTGCAATTAGCTTTCCTTTGAAGATCAATTATTTGACATAAAGTCTCCTCCAACCGATACGGTCGGTAATTCTAATGTACTCTCTGTCACTACCGTTACGATGACTCGCTCAATTCCACTGAAGCTTAAACGTAGACCCTTTTATATTCCAGAGATGAAATAAGAGAAATATCAGTGAACTTTCTCAAGACCTTTCTGGCTTGACTATGATAACTTCATTGCACAATTTCTTCAACCTTAAGTTTCAATAAGTCTTCAAAATTCGCCACATTACATAGGCCCCTCTTTAAGAGTAAAATATGAGATTTTGCTCTCCGAATTTTGAAGATGCAGTTCAAGTCATTGTTTACATGTCCTGAAGTGACCCCTTCACCTCAGAATCAACTAATCTCTTCATACAATCTGCTCCTACATTTGCGCTTCCTTTAATGTAACGCAATTGAACTTGATATTGCTGAGAAATAATGACCATCTCATCAAACGTCAATTCGTCAATTTAGCTTGGGCCAAATAAGCAAGAGGCTGGTGATCAATTTCAAGAATAAACTTTCGCCCATACAGGTAGCGCTGAAATTTTGAGATTCCAAAGATAATCGCTAGGCATTCCTTTTCGGTAACTGAATAATTACGCTCAGCGGGACATAACTTCCTACTACCATATGCAACAGGGAATAAGTTCCCATCATGTTCCTGCAGTAAAACTGCACCAAGACCACTGTCAGAAGCGTCGGTACGTAAAACAAAGTCCTTCGTCACGTCCGGTAGTCTCACTACAGCGTCTGACGTCAACCTATCTTTCAATGTCTGAAATGCCCTCTCACAAGCGTCGGTCCAAATAACTTTCATCGGAGCCTTCTTTCTTGTCAAATCAGTCAACGGACTAGCAATAGCGCTGAAATTTGCAACATACTTACGATAATAACCTGCATGGAATAGAAAAGATCGCACTTCCGTCTTTGTAGTTGGACGTGCGGCGTTCCGAAGCTGATCGACCTTTGCGCTGTCTGGGGTTAATGAATCTTCACTGAGGGTGTGTCCTAGATAAGTCAGTCTCCGAAATCCTATGTGATATTTGGATGGTCGGGCGGTGAGCCCTGTCTGTTTAAGTCGTTCCAGAACTTTTCTCAGTAAGACCACGTGTTTTTCCCAAGTAGGTGTCGCCAATAACAAATCGTCCATGAAATTCGAAACTCCGGTCCCTCTTAAAGGTTCTAGCAGTTTCCTCATCATTCGGGTGAAAATACTGGGTGCGTTCTGGACCCCGAACGGCATGACTACCCATTGGTAGGTCCCATTTGGTGTTGCAAAGGCAAGTTTTGGACGGTCTTCCTTGCGAACTGGAATTTGCCAATATCCCTTTGACAAATCTATTTTCGAAAACTATTTGGCGTTGGTTACTCCTGCGAATATGGCTTCAGGATCTGGTAACATTTCGACCTGAAAATTCCGTGATCCTATTTAATTTCCTATAGTCAACACAAAAGCGGTGTTCACCATCTTTCTTCTGGACCAAAACAACCGGTGAACTATATGCGGATTCGGTTGGTTCAATGACCCCTAAGTCAAGCATAGCTCGAATTTCGTTCCGTACAGTTTCTAACTTCGCATGAGGCAGTGGATAGGGTCTCAGTTTCACAGGCGTTTCATCCAGTAACTTCAAACTGAACTCCTCCAAGTCTGTCATGCCTGGTCTTTCGGTCAAGACGCTTTTGTAGTCGTGGAGTATCTCCTCCACCTCTTCACGTTCTTCTGACGTTAACGTTACGTCAAGGACGACGTCGACGTAGGTTTCATTCCTCGTCAAAGGACAACTAGGAAGTACTTCCGCCACTCCTCCGTTGTCGTGGGGTTCTTCAGTCACCACTGTAGCAACCACGAACTCAGTGGGTGTCTCCCTTTCATGATAGCGTTTAAGAAGGTTAACGTGGTACAACTTCTCTTTATCTCCCACCTTGATACGATAGTTCTGTCCACCCTTCTTTTCCGTTACAACGAACGGTCCTCTCCACGATACTTGGAGTTTGTTGTGCTCTAACGGTAACAACAACAACACCTTGTCACCTACTTCAAACTTACGTTCCTTCGCCCTCTTGTCATAGTACTTGGCTTGACGTCCCCGTGCGTCACAGAGATTCTTCTGGGCCAAGTTGCAAACTTCCTCCAGCTTGTTACGGAGATCAACAACATCCTGATACGTTGTTCGTACTTCCTCGGATGCCTTTTCATCCGTCCATAACTGTTTCAATACAGCCATGGGTCCTCTCACTGTCCTCCCATAGACTAGCTCAAAAGGTGAAAATCCTAGACTAGCTTGGGGTACTTCGCGGTACGAGAAAAGTATCGCGAGAAGGTATCGATCCCAGTCCCTAGGTCGACCTTCGCACAACTTCTTTAGAGCTTGTTTCAACGTCCCATTCAAACGCTCTACCAGACCATTGCACTGTGGGTGATACGGGGTAGTAGTCAGGTGTCTAATGGAAAGTAACCGGTTCATTTATTCCATCACCTGGCTAACAAACTGCGTCCCTTGATCAGTTAGTATTTCGTCAGGAACACCATCTCTAGACCAAACTCCTAACAAAGCTTCAGCCACCGTAACTGAATCAATGTTCTTCAACGCAACGGCCTCCTGGTATCGGGTAGCGTAATCAACAATCGTTAACACATAACGATTCCCACTTTCTGACGCAGGCTTTATCGGATCTATCAAATCCATAGCCACCCTTGAGAAAGGTTCATCAATCAGAGGGGTGGTTCCTAGTGGCACTGGGCGATGAGAGGTCTTAGGTGCCACCCGCTGACACTAGTCACACGACAGACAAAACCTCCTTACATCCCCATACACACCTGGCCAGTAGAACTCCCTCACTAACCTATTTCTCGTCTTTGCCACACCTATGTGACTACCGAGTAGACTCATGTGCTAGACTAAGCACTTCTCCTCTCTTAGACCGAGGTACAATTACCTGCTTATACCTCTCTGCCCCTTTCCGGGCGTATCGATACAAGATACCCCGCTTCAATGCGAACTCTACCTCACCGTCAGGTAAGTTCCGCACGGACTTCTCCTTTGCATACCCGCGTCTCCTGTTAAGGGTAGAATCTTCCTTTTGAAGTCTCCTTAATTCACCAGGTAGTAAATTATATATGGGCGAAGTCGAGGGGTTCAGCGGCTTCGACCCTGACCTTCGCTTCATAGACCTCGTCTCCACGGACCCCACGCGTTCGGGTGTACACGTCATAGGATTAGGCTGTGGCAACACATACCTATATCCTAAAATTACGTCATGCGACAACTCTGACAAGCACGCTGCTTGAATTCTTCCTTTCACGTACGGCGAATCAAGATCGATGTAAACAACTGGAAGGGAATCTTTACTACTATTAGAAAAGTGAACTTCCACTATCTCACCTGTATAATTAGCAGGTTTAACAAATTTGCTATCCACCAAAGCTGGATAACTTCAGCCGGTGTCATACATGCCAATTCATACGTCTTCGATCATTTCAGGTATTTTATATAGAGAAGATTGAGGGATTGCAACTAAACAGATTAGATTGTATGCAATTAATTCAAACAGTATAGCAACAGTCTATCCGAATTAAATCGTCCATTTTGATATTGTTCTGCACGACGAGGGCATGGTTTCAACAAGCAAACTTGGACTTTTATATGTACCCTCTAGGGTACATATTTCTTCCCTCTAAGCGTTATGACATCGCATGCGTATACTACAGCTGTGCATCTAATTACCAATGGGGTAACTGACGTCAATAGCCATGCTGATTGGTGGCAATTCTTAAGACTAGGGCAGTATTTCAAGCATAATGTGATAAATTCCAGATCCATGTAATACTGTAATATTTTATTTTTTTCATAAGAATACAAGTCTGACTACTGACTTCTGTCCAGCTCCTCTTTTAAACCAAAATTCACTTATCTACCATATTTGTTCATTGTTGAACAATGTGTCGTTTGATGTATAAGACAATACAATAAGCAAAATATTTTGTATTTGATTCAACATAACTCATCTCAAAAGCACGACCACCTGGTAAATAGATCTACACAAGGACTCCCAAAATGCAATATCTACCTGTTTCGACTTGAAACATTCAACACAAAAATTACAAAAGTGGTTTTAATAACAATTGTTTTTCAATAATATGTTAGGTTGATAGCATTGCTTGTATTGTGCAATGTCTCAAGCTTACCGTACAATTCAAATTATCATCTGTTTGAACATGCTTTATTTCTAATAGAAAAACAATCGGGCTCGACGTGTATGTTCATCGGCGTACAAACAACCCAAATATATTACATCACATCAGTATATGTGGCCCCAACCCCTCATACACGGAGACAGAAAGAAGAGAAAGAAAAAGAATGAGGTATAGAAATGGTAATTATGATGATGATTTACAAATAAAATTACATAATATCTAATAATTGTACTCCATACAAGATGTACTCTGAGCATGAGTAACTAAGTAATATAAAAGGCATGCCAACGCTGCCTAGTGTATATAAGTATTTTTTTCTGAGCTTTCAGAAATGCCTCCGAGGGTTTAAAACGAAAACGGCCAACCACATTCACTCATTAGGTCGACTACAATATAATGTCCTTTTGGTTCGAACAAAATAGCTTGTCTTTCTTTAAATGCACTTAATCACTCGTTTTATTTTCATTTTTTGTGCTTTTAAAATCCGACAGTTAAGAATTCTACATGTTCAATACACAAAAGTGAAAGCAGCACAGGGGGTGAACAGAAGAATATGGCGACCAGACCAAGTGAAAAAAATCAGTAAACAAAAAATAGCAAAAGGAGGTGTCCGCGACCAGGCTGAATGACGTTGGATATCTCTTAAATTTTGGATAATTGTTGTATTTTTCTTTTTCCATTGCATTTGTTGGATCGCTGAGTGCGAATTTTTAGAGATTCAGAGAATTTCCTTTTTCCATTTTTCTTTTTCCATTGTGCGTGAACACCCACCCACCTCAGTGAATCGCTAAGTGCAAAAGGAAATTTTAGAGATTCAGAAGGCTGTCCAAGCTGAATTTTAGTTTGTTAATTTATGATAAAGCACCACCACTCCCAAGTGAACCCCGGGCGCTTTAAAATGAACGCCCTTTTGGGACTCAGGGAAGGCCAGGCGAGTTGCTCCTGGTTTAGTTTTTTTACAAGTTTACAATTACCCATTTAAATATATGTCGTCTTTTTTCGATGCGTCGCGGTTTCCCCCACTATAACGCCGACAAAATGTTTACCGCGTTTTGGACTCGAACCCTTTTCACCTGTCGATCGAAAGTTTCTCTACGCTCTTATGTTAACGATCTATGATGAAATAATTCATATGAGCATACGCTTACTGAACAGACAGACAGACATTAAACATACATACGTACTTAAATCGTATAATTAATTTCTCAAGTTATTTATGTTTAGTGTAACAGGTATATTTCTCCACGGAGTGTACAATAATCAATTTTATCTGTAAATTTCAGCGAGTTTGCGTATTGAACCACGTGACTTCAATTGGGAATCCCTGCGTGTTATTAATAGCATAGGTATTTTTAGCGCAGTCACGTGGCCATGGTAATGTCTACTGTTGAGTCAAATTGAGATCCCGGTAATTTATTGTATTTGGAAAAATACGTTACGTCACTGTAATATTGTAAACCCTTGTATATCTGCTGACTTAGAGACCTGTAATTAAATCGTTGTTGTAATAATAATAACGACTAGATGCAATTAAGAGGAATCTTCCAGTACGTGATTCTGTAAAACAGCAGCTTCAACAACGTCACGATGCTCATGTGGAACTTACAAAGGGTACTGAACAGTTATTTAAACCAGTTACAAAAGCCACTAAAGATCTTCTTCCGTCGGTGGAACAAACAGCTATATTTAACCGAACAAACAGCTAAATCAACGGCAGAAATAGCAAAAAGAACTAAATAAACCAAAAAGATTCTCAAAGAGCTTTAGGCTAAAATAGTTTCCGCTCAACCGCAATTACCGCAAGATATACAGCAAGTAATAAAGGGCATTGAACAAGCCCGTGCTGAGATTGGTGATATAAGGGATCTTGTTGAACCAGAACCTGAACCGGAACCTTCTAAAAATCCACCTGCCGAATTTACAGAAGAAGGTCGTAAAATGCTTCAAGAAAACCCTATAGCGGTTGCTGAAGCAGGATATCAAATTCGCAGTAAACTATTAGATCCAGAGACCGCCGATGTCACCAAAAAGATTCTCAAAGAGCTTCCAGCTAAAATAGTTTCTGCTCAACCACAATTACCGCAAGAAATACAGCAAGCAATAAAGGGCATTGAACAAGCCCGTGCTGAGATTGGTGATATAAGGGATCTTGTTAAACCAGAATCAGAACCGGAACCTTCTAAAAATCCACCTGCCGAATTTACAGACGAAGATGGTAAAATGCTTTGACAAAAACCCTACAGCGGTTGCTGCAGCAGGATATCAAATTCGCAGTAAACTATTATATCCAGAGATCGCCCATGTCACCCAAAAGACCTGGACTCGTTTCGTGTTTGAATGCACCATGGTATAACTCAGATTAGTGGTGAATATAAGCCTGTATTTGAAGAATCTGAAAAAAAAACGGTCAAAGAAGCTAGAGAATCCCCATTACTTGGAGATATATTATCGCCCAAATGTTTACAACTTGGACCGCCTCGTGTAGAGGAAGAAGAACCACCTGAAGAAGCAACCGGAAGTGGCCTTGCCACTCGCGATCGACGTCGTATGAAACAAGTTGGTAACATAATAGTTCAAGTTGGTAACATAATAGTTCAATCACCGATGATTCAGGGTAAACTTTGTCCAAATACTATAAATTCTGATTGGTGGAACACGAGCCGGCAACAATTTCCACGAAATCATCAATGAAGCAGCTGCTATTTGTCAGCGTTTATTTACCGGTGGCGTCATGGACAATGGCGTCTATCGGGCGCTGATCAATGAAATTACCAACTACAGTGATAGATCAATTAGATCGGCGATAACAAAATAGCATGATTATACACATCGTTTTTCTTTCTTTTTATCCATTCCACCATGGCTACAATCAAACATGTATATTCATTAAATTATTTATTTATTCAGTTATTTCACAATTTTATTCCTGATAATGTCGCCAATGCTTGGCATAACACTCTCTCTCTCTCTCTCTCTCTCTCTCTCTCTCTCTCTCTCTCTCTCTCTCTCTCTCTCACACACACACACACACACACACACACACAAACACACACACGCATTTTTGGTAAGGTCATACCTTGATTCTGATGATCAATGTTTAATTGTTTACTATTGTTTTTCCTTTAAATGAGATTTTACTCTGTCTAGAAACACTAATTAAGAACAATGCATTTTAAATATATCAAAACGTTTGTGTTCACAAGCTGTTAGCAACCCTCCTACGCAATTTAAAAATGATAAATAAATATAAAACAGCATGATCCTTATTTAAACATTGCATTATTTACCCGTTATTTACATTTCTAATCTAATGTTTGTACTTCATTGGCGCATATTCAAATATCTACACAATTTATGCAATAAAAAATAATTGAAAGGTTTAGTTTTGCTTTGGAAACATTTGCACTCTCAGATTCGTGTGTTAGATTCTGGTACTTTAATAGAAGAAAGCATCAACACATTTTCGGTGTAGATTATGTTTGCATATTTTTCTGTGAAAGAGAATGTGCTGTCTCGACGAATCCCGTCAATGCTTTGTTGTTGCTTGTTTTGGTTTTATTTATCATGCAGGAAAACTGTTGATACTGAAAGGATGTGGCAACGAACGTGAAGCAAGTGAGATTATTATATACTCCTTGTTTCTCCGTTAACTTTACATTGTCAGAGCCCTGCAATATTTTACGATACTGAACAAACTGATATTGCACGCAAGAGCAAATAAGTCATTGTATAGTATGTATTTCAGAAACGTTTCGGAATCCTCGCTAGTATCAGTACCGACTATAACTGTACTTTCAATATGGAAAGTTTTATAGCCATCGAGGTATGCGTGAAATACGACTGTCAGTCAAGGGATTGGGTTGAATGGAAGAAGATCTATATGGCATCCCCCATTACATGGCATCTTGGCTTTAACCACGTGCATTCTATACTAGGCCCAACTTATATAAAAACTGTAACGCTCGTTACATCTTACATAGTCATCATGCAACAAGATGATTAAAATGCTATACCTCAGTATTATATCCATAATGTGATCTGTTACGCGTAAAATGCAATATCGAATTGCCTATTATTGCTCATATAAATACATTTTCCGGAAACACATTGTCCTGAACATTTAAATGTCAGTTTCTGAAGTTACTAATTCATAACTTTTTCACTCATTCCATACTATACGTTATATTTGGCCATACCACACCCGCCCACCCTGTTAAGCCTATTCGTATTGCCAATAACCATTAAACAGTAATGTAAGTTTGGAGGAGAAAACGGATTTTAAAAAAGTCACTTTCCGTCGTTTATTTTAGGAGTTTAAGATCCAATGCAGCTCTATATTAGAGTTGTTATTCTATTTTCTTTATTTATTTATTTATCTATTTATTTATTTATTTATTGTGGCAGTTTTGCTCAGATTGTAAGCAGCAAGCCAAATATAAAGCTGTAGAGCAATTTATATGTAGCAAGCCGAATAACAATTATGTGGAAATTGTGCACTAAGTTAGTGGAAAAGAAGCCAAGTAATAACTTGAAGGCTATTTTGTAGGTTGCGAATCAATCTCGCAAAATTTCAAACTGTTCAGCTTAAACGGAATTATTCTAGGAAACGTAGTTTCACGCTGAAATGATTATATATATATATATATATATATATATATATATATATATATATATATATATATATATATATATATATATATATATATATATGTGTGTGTGTGTGTGTGTGTGTGTGTGTGTGTGTGTGTGTGTGTGTAATGGGTTTTCTACGCATGAATATAATGAAAAACAATCAGATATTTTAACACGCGCAGATTAACTATTTTTAGGAAAGAAAGACTTCGATGGAGACTATGGTATTGTTCAGCCGAACATGCCAATGGGTTATGTTAACATTTTTTTTAAGTCAATGTTCTGTTTCCATTAGGCAGGGAAACACATATGATTGTACCGACATTTTTCTTTAACTTCCGGAGATCTTGTAACTATTTCCATTTTTAATTTGTAGTGTGCAAGAATAATGTTCATACATGTATGAGAGAAAATATATACGTGAAGTGTGTTACAATTACATATATCTCGCCATAGTCATTGTTTAATCTATCTGTATATATGAAAGATGATATATTTCTATTTACCCTTAAAATCTTCTCTGATATCCGCACATTCTCTCTCCTGTCTTTTAAATAATGTTGAATGTACATAATTGTCTCATTTATTTTAATATGTGTTTCCTAAAGCAAACTTTCATTTTTTCTTCAAATTTTACTTATTTTGCGAATTAACTCGCATCAATATCTGCTGCCACTTTCAACACACCTTTGCGTTCAAACAAATCTGCTCAGACCCAAAGACCCAATTCTGGAAAATCAGGTGATGGGCCCTATATTAGAAAATAATACAAGAGATAAATATTGACAGAGCCAGCGCAAAAATCAGGTCCTCAGACAGTTTGGGGTATTTTTGTACATCTAGTACTGTGATCCTAAAAAAAAAATTTTCAGAAATGCTGAGCCAGTGGTTTATGGCTTATCGATAACGTTGGCAAGGTAGGAATGGGGTGGACAGATCGTCTTGGACTAAAAAAAATGGTTAATAGTTGAAATATCTGAGAGTCTGCTTATCTGGTTTAAAGAGGATGAAATTTGGGTAATCGGTTTAAAGTGCGATTGTATTAGTATTTTGAGTTAATTGTGTGTTATTTATTTTTGTTGGGTTGGATTTTAATTGAAAATATTGTTTACTCAGTTGGGGGGTTCAGCTGACTGATACAAAAGTTTGAGCATCTAACCACAGACTTGGCCGATGATGTTTGGATGCTGATGTTTGTTTTTCCTTTGCCTAAGTATTATTTGCTTGAATTTGTTTTCGGGCAAACTGTTATTAAAGCTGGACACATTGTGGTGCTTTGTCTCTAATAATAACTCGAGAGGATTTTTACAAATTAGGTAAATCCGTATTTTAATGTTGGATGCTGGGGGTTAATTGTTTAATGATGAAGATATTGATCTGAAAATATAACAAAACTCGATATTCAGACATGATACTGCTTCCGTCGCTTTGCCTATTAAAACCGCTATACATTCTTTACTTTGCTAGAATTTATTTAAGTAATGATGTTCCTTTTAGTTTTGATTATTGAATTAGTTAAAGTGTATAAATTAGTAAATATTAAATAGCGGGATATATGGATTGATGTGATGCATTTCTTGCTTCTTTCCAAAAGCAGAATAAGGCATAACTGTTATTCTTGGTTTTTCTGTATTTTAACAATTATTTTTGTTATTCTATGTTTTGCGGTCTTCCCCAGTCCCAGAAGACACTGTCCTTTGTGAAATTAAATCTTTCTATCTATCTATCTATCTATCTTCAAAGGTATTTTCGTCGTTATTGTCACATATACTGCTGTGAAAATTAATTTAAAAACGGACTGGTTTCAAAACCGCTAGAACATTGTAACAGGGAAGGTCGCTAAAGGAAACTATGTTATTAGTTAAATAAATAGATACAGCTCTGTGCCATTTCTGGGCCAAATGACGTTTTCAGTAATGCGCAACCGTAACTACATTTTTTTCAAACAAACTATTGTAAGGATTATACGAAATACAAAAGGTCAACTACTACGATAATGTTATCTGTGTTTATTTACAGACCTCTGCCATTTACGAACTATATGTGATATAGATCGTGTCATTAGGGCCAAAGTTTACTTACCCGTAGATCGTGACATTAGGGCCAAAGTTTAGTTACCTTTGTACCTTAGATGTGTCAAACGTAATTCACGCTTTAGTGTGAACTGAGTCACAACAAACGTACATGATGACGAGAAACGCTATAATGAGGATTACAGCCTTGATAATTTGCGTGCTTGTAATCCCAGCTCAGACAGCAGCTTTGGAGCAAGACAACATTATAGAGTTCTTATTGCGAAAGGTAGCAGAATTGGAGAGGAATCAACAAGAATGCAGTAGCTATCAAAGCAAAATGCTAATAGAACTGAGTCATGTAAAGGACAAGCTCGAACAATCCGAGAGACGAATATCAGAACTTGAAGCTATTGGTTACGATATGAGGTCTGATGAATACACTAAAAATCTTAGTCTGACCTTGGAGAAAGATCCCGTAGATAAATCTACGAATAAAACTGTTACTCAATTTATTACCGAAGAGACGAATGTCAACCGTATACCAGGTCTTAAAGGGATGACTTCACATAAGCTAGGTAATCAGTATGTGTGGTTCTTCAATCTGCTTAGAGCCAAAATTTTTTTGTTCTTGTTTTGTTGAAAAAGCTTCACGTTGTCAAGCGATCAATAGAAATAATTCCAAAGAGGCAAGAAATTATAATAGATTTGTTGTGATGTGTTTTATGTTATTTGGTTGAAATTATTTTACTGGGGAGCATAACTAACAACAAAGGAAGTGTCTCTATGTCTGAATAGTTATACAATTTTGAATAAGGTATGCAAACACATACTCTCTCTCTCTCTCTCTCTCTCTCTCTCTCTCTCTCTCTCTCTCTCTCATTAGATGACATATCTCGCTAAATGACATCCACTTTTCTCACCCAAGTGACTATTCACCTTTCACCAGCTTGTCGATACAGGAAGTTTGCCTTACACTTTGTTTAAATCACTCATGCAAACATAAACTCCACTAATCTATCTCTCTCTCTCTCTCTCTCTCTCTCTCTCTCTCTCTCTCTCTCTCTGTTTTCCATAGGCTCACACACACATATACACTGATGCGTGAATTATGTCGTATTCTTCGCAGGGTTGTTTCCCTTTATATCAACCTTTGGGATTGATTATAGAGACAAATTCTCACGTTTTCCGATCTCCTGAGAGTAACAGGTTAGATTATTTTTGTTCCTTATCTTTGACTTAGAGAGATATAAAAATTAAACAAAAAGTGAATGTTGATGAAGGTGCTGCGAGTAATGAGAATATCGATTGTGAATTGAATAAACCAATTGCAAGCCAAGAAAAAATGTATAACATTCTCGCTTTGGAAAATAAAACCCCAAGTACCGACAAAATATAACAACAAAAAAAACAAAAAAAACAAAAACAAAACTATAACAAGTCTTAAGAATGGTTACATGACAGTACTAAGCAATTTCATGGGAAAATTCGCTAAATAAATGCATTGTGTAAAGATTTAGCATACGTTTTGAATAAATGGTTGTATGAATGTGCATAAGAAATAATTTGATAGACGAGTCTTAAACAAGGTTTCTTAAATATCTCTATCTCAGTTTCTCTCTCTGAATCGTTGGGTGGGCATACAATTCCCTGTGTTCGATGCACTTTTATGCCAGTATATTTATCAAGCAAACAAATAGGACAGCAACGTGACATCGGATATTGTTTTAAGAAAATTTGCAGCCACAGAATTGGTGACAATATAAAATTATTCTAGCCGAACAGACACACTATTTTCGACCGCCCCGGTGACCTAAGTGGTTAGAGCTTCCGCCTCGGATGCAGGAGGTCGCTGGTTCGAACACGCGCCGAGTCATACCAAAGACTTACAAAAATGCTACAAGCAGCTGCCTCGCTTGGCGCTCAGTATTAAGAGGTTAGTGTTACGACTGGTCGGTCCGCCTGGTGTCAGGATAATGTGCTTGGGTGGGACATGATGGCACATGTCTCGGGCATAGTGGGTATAAACTGATACGCAGCACGCATCGTAGTGATATGACTACAACTGTTGAAACTACGTTAAACATGTAAAATCACACAGATAAACAGTCGCTATTTTCAGGCTGCGTGTTAAGTAAACTAAGATTACAGTGAATGGTACGCAGGCAGAATTGTATCAAATTTAAAAACTAAATATGACACACATCAAATCGTAAGCGGAGGTCAAGGATTGTCTTTGAAAGGCCAGATAAGCGTGAGACGTCACCATACCATTTTAGTTTATGTTTCTTTACGGCGATGAGCAGATCTTCTTATGGTCCAATTGCACCCTGGATTCTAATGCGAACCTCCTCATTAGCGACGTGGTCTAAGAATGGGATTTTCAGGATCCTTCGATAACATCTCATCTATAAGTCATGGATTCTTCTCCCTGGTTCTGCTGTCAGGGTCAATGTCTCACACGCATACAAGAGTATGGACATCATGAGGGAGCGCAATAACTTGATCTTGCACCCGTGTGTGATGTTGCTGTCCTTTCGAATAGGCTTCAGCCAAGCCACTCTGTTGTTGTCTGCACAATCCTTGAAAGAAGCTCACGTGTTGAACCTTCATCAGAGGCGATAGCCTCTAGGTACTTGAAGCTTGTCACTGTGTCCAGCTTCTGTCTATCATTCTTATTTCCTTTTAGATGCCACTCAGGTTGTTTGTCATTAGCTTGGGCTTTCCAGCGCCGATCTCCATCAAATACCTTAGCTTGTCTGAGACGGTTCACTACGGTTTCAATTTCTTGATCATCTCCTGCTACGCCATCGATATCATCAGCGAAGCGCATTTTGGTGATTGTTCTGCCTCCAACACTAACACTCTCCTCGTGGTCTTCCAAGGCATCGGACATGATCCTTTCCAGGTAGATGTTGAAAAGCGTCAGTGAGAGGAGGCACCACTGTTGAACTCCGACTGTGCTTCTGAATTAATCTACAATGTTGCCATTGACGATTACTGCGCTATTCGCCTCGTCTTACAGGTCATTCCGATTAGTTTTGCGTTTATGTTGTATATCCGCATGATGGCCTTCAAGGTTGCATGCCATATCTTGTCGAAATCCTTGTTGGGCTCAATGAAGACATGATATAGGTCCTGTTGATGATGCTGATACTTCTAACAGAGGTTATAATATCGAACTTTTGTTCAATAGTGTTAAGTCCGGCTCTGAAACCTGCCTGCTCTTAAGCGATGATGAACTCTGCTTGGGTTTCAGTCTGCTGGGGATGATTTTAAACGTAACCTTGCCTGGTTAACTGATGAAGCTGATTGTTTGGTAGTTCTGGCACAGCTGCATATTCCCTGTCTTAGGAAGAGCGATGATCAGAGAATAGGTCCAAGGAGTGGGCCATTCTCCTGTTTGCCAGATTTTGTTGCTGACTGCTGATGGGACATCTATCATGGAGGTTCCACCTGCTGAAACAAGTTTTGATGGTCTACCCAAGCTGACTTCCCTTTCTTTATTGTCTTTACTACAGCTTCTATTTCTTCCCTGAGGATCGGTGGTCAACCTCTGTTGAGGTCAGTGCGAAGTTTAGTACAGCTTGGTTTCTAGTAGACTCCTGGTTATAAAGCTCTGAACAGTGTTCATCCATTTGTTAAGAATCTCGTGATCTTCTGTTGGACTCTTACAAGCCGTGTCCTGAATCGTGGTAGATTTTCCCTGTTATTCTGTTGTCAGGTTTTTCACCAACTAGTATGCCTTTTTATTGTCATTGTGGCTCTGGTTTTCCTAAACTTTATTTTACATTGGTGCTCTTTACCAGCGTTCTATCGCTCTCTTAAAGCTATATAATCGTGTTATTAATCTCCCTGTATTTTTCTGCTCCTACAAGGTCTCCACGTTTCCACCTCAGTTTTGTTCGGACATCACAGAGATCGAGGATATCTGCTGTAACCGAGGGCTTTTTCATCCTGCTGTGCCTATTACTGCCATGTTGAAGGTGGAGATGATGGAGTCTAGGTTTATTTCTTCACAACCCAGAATTGTGAGTGATCCAAATTCGCCGCTTATTGATGCCTCAAACGCTTGTGCCACGCTTGGATCTTTACGATTTTCAAGTTCAAACCTGATCCTAACATGTCTTGGCTTCTTCTTCTTCACCAAAGTTTGATAGAAATAATCAGCAAGTCATGGTCGCTTCCTATATCAGCACCTGGAACGCTACGTTTTCTGACAATGTTGACGCTAAACCGGAAGCGCTTTCTCACCAAAGTCAATCTGGTGGTAATGATTTCCGTCTGAACTATGCCAAGTCCATCTTCTAGATAGTTTTTGGGGACAAAGGGTGTTCGTTAGCACTAAGTGGCAATGTTCAAGAGTTTTAGCCCTCTCTCACTGGTCTGTTTATTACAGTATGGACCACAGACTTCTTGCCATAACATTCAAGTCTCCTTGGATAACTAGAATGTCCTTTATGCTTGTCTGGTCGTAGAATGCATCCTCTTCCTCGTCATCATGGTTCGATGTTGGAACATAAATCTCTATGATGGCTATGTTGAAGAGAGATACCCTCAAACGGATGGTAATGATCCTTTTTGACACTGGTCGACAACCAAAGACTGCATTCCCAATGTCTTTTTGTACCTTAAATCCGACTCCATACTCATGCTAATCAGCATCTTCACTGAAATAAATCCTGTGTCCTTCACCGGTTGATCTTTCTCCGAAATGATTCTAGTGCATCTCACATAGTCCAAGAATGTGCCATTGTATCTTCCAATCTCATGGATTAGCTTCTCGAGTTTCCCAGCTGTTCTTAATGTCCTGACATACCAATGGTGATATTATCTTTTGCCCGTACTTTGATGGTAGTTGCACCAGTAGCATAATTATCACCTCCGTCCTGGTGTCCAGCGGATCGTGCGGTAACCTGGGCTGCGACGTATCCGATATGAATTTTGGTTTTCATTATCGTTTCGTCATCTCTGGCGTATTATATGCAGTTGGAACCTGGTGCAGCCAATCCCTCTCCATGCTGTAGACCACAGCCGATATCCATGTTACCGTATGGTTTGCCCTGGTCTCGAACCTTGTGGCCTTTGAGTTCATCTTCGACCTCTTCCGCCCTGGCCGTTGACTTCATCTTGAAAGACTACCGCCCTGTGATGTGATGTTAACTTCGCACTATCTCTGCCATTAGAAGACTCTTGGAGGCGGGAGTGTCTTAAATCTTTCTTTACAAGTTTTATCTTGCCCACTGGCTGTCCAGTCATCCAAGTCCCTACTGCTGAGCGTCTAGCGAGGTAGGTCTTGGTGCCACTTTTGTTATCTTAGGACGGCTCTGCCGGGATTCAAACCCGGGACCTCTCTTTCAAACCACTTGTCCACTGGACCGGATGCCACCCTAAAAACATTGAAAAGAACATACAATGCAACCTTTGTGTTCAAACTTATATACTCCGACCCAAAGACTTTCTAAAACAATGTCGAGGAACTCAGTGTCTTTATTGTGCAAGAGAATACAAGACTAAAATACTGATTGAGCCCCGGCTGACACAGAACTAATTCAAGACAATGTACGCATTTTCTTCTCTATAACATACAAGCCCGATGCACCAAAGCTACAATAAATCATCCGTAGACAATCGCAGACAATGACAAATAATCTTGGAGTTCTATTTAACCTTGCGCGTATTAGAAAAGACTCAAAGATCTCCTGGAACGAGACCTAATTAGGCCAACTCGTGCCTGAATTGCTTTCTCGTCTACATGCACCTGCCTCTGATAAAATGTTTCCGAACTTCGACAGTTGGTAAAAGATTGATATCAGTTAGTTATATGACAGTAGAATCATCTGGCTCAGATTACTCTAAAAATCCACCTTAATAAAGATTAAACGTTATGAAAAGAAAAAAAAAAAACGTTATCATCTGAGATAAATCTGTATGGTTTTGTTGATTCTCTTAATCTTTGAGGACCGCTAAGTCAGATGTTTTTCTTTAACGTTTTGATAGCCACTGGTTCATCTTTTCTTCGTACATTTCTGAGGATCACTGGCTTGGCATTCTTTTTTTTTTAAATTTTGAAAACTTAGCGTTTCTTCTTCATGTTTTAGGACCACTTGCTCTGTTTTATTTCATAAATGCTTGAAGACCAATGGATCACCTTTTTTCTTTTAATTTCCTAAACACCACTGGTTTAACTCTCTAATTTCTTAAATGTTTGAGCACCATTGGGCCACATTTTTACATTTGGTTATTAAGACTTCTGGCTGGTGTATTTTCCTCAAGTGGTTTAAACCAGTGAGCTAATTCGTTCCGGCTTAGAAAGATTTTTGAAACAATTTCGGAAACATTCATACCTCTTGGTCCAACTGCCAACTGTATAATGAATGAAAAACCAAAGACACACGCATACACATACAAACACACACTTCCTCAAGTGGTTTATCGTATCTGATTCCTGCTCATCAGTTCCTTCCGACTGAAATAACTTAAGCAATCAATTACCACCTAAGAATACTGAATCATTATCAGCTGCTCCTTTTTAATGATAGAAAATTGTTTTGCTGTCGCCAACGTGGAAATTGAGTCTGATAGGCCAAGGAATATTATCTCCAACTCCCCAAACTAAAACTAAAATAAACTTGTTTTTTAAAATAATTAACTAGCTGGTGATTTTTTTATGTAAATAGTCTAATTGTCTTTAAGACCTATAATGTATTGAGTACAATGTGCTGTAGGATAGTCGAATCCTAGAAGTGTATATAATGTCTGTAGTGCAATCTGAGGATGAAATATCTTCAAAAGGTTGTTTAATTCTCCATAATATTATTTACAATAAAAGCATACAGGGCTATACTTGTTTGTATATAAATTAATAAATTAGTCTTAATATTAAAAGCAAGATAGAAATATCATTCCTGGTAGTTCATTAGCCCATTTATTTATCAAGCTCTCATCTTCATTCAGCCTTCTGTTAAATCAAATCATATAGTACTTAATGCAATGCTATTTAATCACACTTCTTTATATCAATGAATGACATTAGTTTTAGGTCCCAAAAGTCCAGTTCAGTTGGTTGGTGCCCCCCCCCCCTCTCTCGCTCTCTCTCTCTCTCTCTCTCTCTCTCTCTCTCTCTCTCTCTCTCTCTCAAATCATATTAACTTAGAACGTAAGAGGTTATATAGTGTGTTATAATTGTAATGAGTTAATGAAGTTTGAAAGGTATATTTTTGAAGTTCAAAATATATGCTTTCTTAATTATCGTCAACAGCAGCCACGAACTCTTTAACATTTTGTACATTTGTCTGGATATACTTCCATTTCACTAACAAGAATCCTTTGTAGTCCCTCAGCCCAGCGATTGTATTGTACCTGTTGATATTATATTAAATTCATCTTGGCTTATTTCATTATCACATGTTCGTTTACTCTCCATTTCATCAACTTGTAGCAGAGATCATAATCTTGCTCTTATTTCAAGCTTTATTGAATACTTCCTTGTTTTTTTAAGTCTTCTGCAACAGATCCTACTAACGTTGCGAGAAATGCTGCAACAGCCGGAGGAATAATATGTCCTCTAATTCTTATAGTTATTACAATGATGTTAAATTGTTCATTTTTGTTGTTTGCTGGATTAAATTCTTCGTGATATTTGTATTACAATGATCATTCAGACAACAGTTCTCTGTGTACGATGAATATAAAACCTATATATTGAATTTACTAACTCCGGTGTATCTTTAAGTGATACATGTTAGTCCGCATCCTGAAGTTGCCATTTACACATCCAAATTTAATAGATTTTGCTAAAATTCATATCGCACTGTGCCCCGTATCTATTATTTGAATCATCTTAAGTTGTATTTATTTAAATTGTTATGTCATTTGTAATTAAAATAGTCCAGATCTGCTTAATATCTCGTTAAATGATCTAACTTACCAAATTTAATGCGTTAATATGGATTGCAGGACATGGGCAGGATACACATTATGGTTAATTTTGTGGGGTGGGTGGGTGTTCTTTTTATTCTTTAGTTCATTATTTACTTATATGACTTTCTTCGTAACAAAGATATGTTATATCAATTTTGTTTACAGAATGGGTAGAATGTCATGACTCTTTGCTGTGTGTGTGTTATGATTTTCAGTTAGATATACAATATGCTCTTTGAACGAAAGATAGAAATTTGTGACAAAATTTTAAAAATCTACAAAAATAGGTAACAAATTAGGAGGCTGTCTCATTGGAATTTAGATTTTATGGTAAAACAATAATCGGTTTGCCGTTGGAATATTGATTATCCACTGGTCTTCAAAAATTTTAAGCAAAGACACGATGTTCCTCTGGTTTTGAAAATATCAGAAAGAAAAAAAAAAACGATGAGTTAGTGGACTTCAAAAGTTTGTAAATAAAACTGGGCCTGGGTCAATAATAATTAAACAAAGAAAAGTTCAGTCAGTGGTCCTCAAAAGCATTAAGCAACAACGCAAGGAAAGAAAGAAAACGTGAATAAGGAAAAAAAAAACTGGTACAGTGCCTTAAAAATAAGAGCAGAAAAGCTACATCAGTGGATACGTAAAATTTCATTTTGAAAAGTTGAGCCAGTGGTCCTCCAAATTTACGGGGGCAAAAAGCTGAGCCAGTGGTCTACAGTTTTCTATAAAACTTTGAAGGGTAGGAATGTGGTGGACAGAGTTTGTTTTAAAAAAAAATGTCGGATGGCCACATGATAGTTCAACAATTTTTAACACCTGCTTAACTAGTTTAAAGTGGATGCATATTGGTTATATACAGTTACTGTTTAATGTTTATTTGCTTTTCTCCATGATACTATGTAAATCTCTATTTTGTTACTGACCTTTGTCCAAAATCAAAGCAATGGTCTACCAGACTAATGACTTTATTTTGTAAATAAGATAATACATAAATAATATTTCTCTATGAATGTAGATTAAATAAAATAAGTAAACATGTTACTTGGATCTGAGACTAGAACATTATTTTCCACTTGGAAATTCCTAATCTTCTGGACAATTTAAAATGTTTTAGAAAGGAAATTGACCTTCATCATGGCTCCTTATTGTGTCGCAGATTTTTTATATTAGTTTCGTTTACTTCTACATTACTCTCATTCCTACCTTAACATCCGAACTGGAATCAGTTATTGATGTGTCCAGTTTAAATGTGAGTGGATTTCCTTTTTGAATTATTCAGTGGAATTAAAAAGTACTCATTAATACTTGTTGGAGTAATTCATTAGCTTGGAATAAGTGTGAATCCATTCAAAGAACTTTTGGATTGTATTATTGTGTTATATCCAGACTGTTAACACATCGCCACATTCCACGCCAATGGCACATTAGAATATTCGAGACTACATGCACATCAACACAGTCAGTATTGGAATTAATATGGAACACCACTAGAATTTATTTGGAACTCAATACAGTTGGTCTTGTAACAGAGTTTTTAAGACAATCTGGGATTTAATTTACAATACTGTAAGTTCTTTCTAAAGTTTCACGTTTTATTCTAGGGAAATAAATTATTTGTTGAATTCTATAACACTTGTTGTTTTCACTGGTTTCTATTGATTTAAGACACGGGCTTGATATTGCTTCTCTCACTTTTCTTTGGAAGAAAAGGGGTAAAACCACTAATTTCGTATTTATTTTCTCTTTTGTTTAAATAGTTCCTAACATATGTACTTTCCCTTGTTTTCTACAATTTATCATTTATCATAATGTCCACAGCATATGATACCGTTAAGAAGGCTTATGATCTTTTTGAAGGACAAAAGTGATCGATAGTTGGGTCATTTTGAGCATAAAGACGTTATGGTGTTTATGTCTTTTATCTTTATCTTCTGTGGAGGAGCATGAAGGTTATACGCAAAGGGGGAATGGCCCATGGTGTCACCGTTCATTACTACTTAGGTCATGTGAAAGTATTCCGTACATTTGTTCACGCAAAGTATGAAATCTTGCGCAGCTTTATCTGGTCCTGAAATTGCACGTTCTTGAGTGACCTTTACCTAGGTCTTGGAAAAACGCATAGTGCCTTGAAGAGATCAGGTAGTTCCATCTTGCTTTCCGATTAAATTTATCTATATCTATCTACACACACACACACACACACACACACACACGCTCACACACACACACACACACACACACACACACACACACACACACACACACACACGCATATATATATATACTGTCAGATACAGTTCTGGGAAACTGAGAGTGCCACTGCCACACTGCAGACATCGTAGCGATCTGACAGGAAAATTGCTAAAGCTACGTTGAAAATCCAGATCACACATACAAACACTGGGAAACTGAGTCTTTTCAAAACGGATTGGTTTGCAAAGCCGCCCACAACACTGAAGCAGGTAATGTCTCTGGACGATAATGTGCCGCTTCATTAATAGATACGGATTAAGCTACAGCTCTGGGCCATTTCAGGGCCAGGTACGCAATGCAATACAGGGTGACCATAACGCTTTGATTTTCAAATTGCCTGCAATAACTCATTATATGGATTCTCGCGAAGCAACATATAGTAGAACAATTACTAAGATAATGTTGTTTGTGTGCATTTATAGATGTATGATTATTTCTGCCATTTACTATGTGGAATCGATCGTGACGAGGACTACTCAGTAAGTAATCTCGCTGGTGAAAATGTTACTAAAGTTATTGCAGGAGAGAAAAATATCAGCCGTAAACCCGAAATCTGAAGGGATGCATTCACAGAAACCAAGTAATCAGTATAAGTGCTTCATTGGTCTGTTTAGATCCCATAAGAAATAGAATAAAGTTCAACATTAGTATAATTAAATACGAGAAATAAACTGTATAGCAATGTTTTCGAAATATAAAGTATCATACGAGAGATCAGAAAATGAAGAAAAAGACCATGTCTTTTTTTCACCCTCGGAATATTTGTGTTGTAAAGGTTGGGTGGTTTACTAACCCATACATCCCACACATGTATATATTAGTACGTCTTCTGTCGTTACAGGTATTTTGAAAAGAGAAGGTAGAGCGATTGCAACAAAACAGATTGGATTCTATTCAACTATAGTAAATGTAAAGGGATTACAAGTCCATGATAATGAAATCATCCATTTCGATACTGTTCTTCATAACGAAGGCAACGGCTTCAACAAGGAAACTGGAATTTTTACGTGTCCTCTCTCGGGTGCATATTTCTTCACAGTAAGCGTTATGACATCGCATGGATACCAAACAGCTGTACATCTAATTGTAAATGGGAAATTAAAGGCAACAGCTATGATGATGGGGCCGATTCTTGGGACCAGGGCAGTATTTCAAGCATAGTGCGATGTGAAGCTGGATAGAACGTTTGGATCAGCGTATACGGCGGAACATATATACATGGGGATTATTACATGTCCTTCTCCGGTTTCCATCTTTGGGGAGATGCAACAGGAAGTAGCTGAGAAACATGGCCGCAACAACAATAAGTCTCACTGGATAGTTTCGTATTTTGACACCTCTCTAATTTTTAAGGTAGAAGGCATGAACCTAATTATGATAAGCCTAGCATTTATAAATTCACACAGAAGCTAAATCTGTAATGTGGTTTAGATTTACTTTGAGTTAGGCTTGAAAATGGGTTGGCTTGTTTGGTGATTGCCTGGCACAGTTAGACTAGCATTGGAGATCAAATACGTAACTTGGGCTGAAAATGAATAGCCGACTTGGCTTACGTATTTACGTATGTCTGCTACAGAGGTAAATATTTAAATGTCGAGATGGTTGAGGGGCAATGAAAAGTATGCTAATTTGTTATAGTACTAGTGAACTTTGTTTATGCATCAGGCATATACTGATTCTTTTAGCCGCCTTGTCACAGAAAAATATTCAAAATAGCTCTTGGTGTCAAAAATGAACGTAAAAAAGAGGGATTGGTGGCAGTGTTGGTTCAGTATAAAAGACACCAGCTGTATAACGAATTAACCTGATTGCCGCAGTCAAAATCTCACATACATGCTTTCTGCAAAAATCATTAGTTTGTTTTTATTTATATCTTCGGTGGAAAAATATTCTCATTGTTCTGCAATATGTCATTGTCGGATGAAAATTCACCAGATAAACTGTCTAGTGAGACCTGACAATAATAACAAAAAACGTAACGGCAATAATTCCAGGTCCATAGATTAATTTTGGAATAGGAAACACAAGTCCGAGTGTTCAATTCTGTACAATTAGAAATCACTTCCCTAATATATTTGTTAATTTGTTTTATTTGGAAATTATCGAAAATTCTAAACGATCACTTTCAATAAATGTCATCATTTAACTCATTGATATACTTCTTAACTCCATTACCATCCTCACAGCTATAAACGACACTAAATCATATGTTATTACTATCAGACAGACAACCTCAGTGTGTCAAAGTCTAGCTGATTTAATGGTTAAGAAACTCAAAGCCTCTTTTATCATGTTGAATCTCATCACAAGCGAATGACCTCCTGCTAAATAGATCTATATAAGTAATAAACGCTTTCTCTACATTTCTGTGGAGATGCAGGGTCTACCTATTTTGTCTTCAAAATGCTTTTCAAAATAGTCTTTGGATTTAACGAATGTTTTCAATAATATGTTCAAGTAATTTCAGTATGGTACCTACAGGACGAGAGCGTTCCCTCAACTGTATAATTCTGCAAGCGGAAAGTCCATCTCAGAGTTTTTTCGTCTCTTTGAACATGTTTTATTTCTAAACCCACCACCCATATACACGAATAGAGAGACAGAGAGAAAGAGAGAAACATACAGACAGATGATTATCATGATGATGCTTTACAAATAAAATAACATAATATTATATAAACAAAATCATTGAATCACTTCACCACACACTTCACAAAACATAATGTTTATCGTCTTTCATGCGGCGATGCTGCGGGTGTTTATTTGCGCATTTTCCATCAGGAAATCTGATGTTTTCAGCTTTCCATTATCGTATTTATCAACTGCCTTCTCAATCTGCCCGTCCATGTGTGAGTACACTCGACACCTATGTCGAACGACGGCCTGTTCTGACACAAGTTTCAACCCTATTAGTCAACAGCTATTGTATAGTGCCTTTTATGTCTCATAATTAGTGTATACTACAAAAAAAAAAAAAAAAAAAAAGTATAAAGACACCTCATACTGATAACAAGAACCCCACCATTTACGAGTTTATCCATAAAAAGCTTTTATAATTAGCAAGAGATGAGTATTGCCTATAAAGTCTTTTAATCTGTATATACCGCAAAGACTCAAAATCCACATCATGATGAAAAAAACCACCATTTACTAGTCGTCTTATTTTTTAATATTTGTTAAAAGATTTCATAATTATTTTGCATTAACCAGTTTTCACTGGAAACAAAATTAATTATATCAATTGCATATTTTTCATCACAATGAAAGATAAAATGTCTTGCTTTTTACTGGTCGAATCGTCTATCTACTTAAGGCCGAAATATCCTAACACTGAAGTGTCGATGGCCGAAACGTCCTTCTTATTTGAGGCCGAAGCACTGTCTGCTTAGGGCCAAAATGTCTTAGGGCCGAAGTGTTTACGACCAAAATGTCTAGGCGGAAGTGTCTTAGAGTCGACATGTCACTTCACCAAATTTTGTGTGCTTTGAATATGTGCATCTAAGCCACCTTTGTATTGTAATTTGTAACAATTTTCTGTGTTTGTAGGTATGGGGGTATGAGGTTAATAATGTATAACAGGGAGATCATGCAGACATGATGCTTTAACAAAGATTTCATTTTGAAAAGAGCTATCCATAGGTTAAGTATGACAAAAGTTTTGTTTCCAAAGAACTCTTTACATGAACATATTTGGGAAATAGAGTAAGAATATGAGGAGTGTTCCATCTCCTAGGAGCTTCACAGAAAGTGAGACATGGCAGGTCCAATATAATACATCTTCCATTTATCACCTGTCCGGCATGTACTTTTGAAGTGACAGAAACTTGACGTCACCATGAAGTCACGCGACGTCAGTACACATATTTGTTTGAAGCACTATGTAGAACTTCAGTTCCGTCGCCTCCATTACAATTTAAAAAGGGCCACCCACGCCCTCCATCTTGAAATAAATTTGTAATAAATTAGTAGAATTAATATGAGTGCAGTTTAAGCAGGGTCAAATGCCCCGAGTGCACAGCGAGTCCTTTAAAAAACAATCGCATGAAAATCTAAGCGCCTGAAGTTTCAGAACAGTGGCACCGCAAATGTCTATGATAGTCGCTGTTATCATCCGGTATTTCGCGCATATGTTATCAAGGAACGGAACAAATGATTAAGAATTATATTAACCAACTTATCAAATATTTTTATCATTCAACATCACGCATTAAAAAGGTTTTGTTGATACTCATTTAAAATGCTGTTCAACTTCTTCTGATCGCTCTCAAGGGTCAGAGGACGCTTTCGTATTCAAAAGTATCAAGTATCCATAATGTCGCTCCATGAATCAAAATATTTCATGATTTCGCGCAATTCGATACAAAGATGACAGCAAGCTGCCTTATTCATAGGTTTTACATAATTCATATTAAATATTAATGTAGCATATATGTGAATCTCTCATTTGCAAGTTTCGGTTCAGGATATTTTGGTCATGTGAGTCCCTGGATTATGTCAACGGGAACTTTAAAATGTACGAATGAGAGGAAATCGTATCTGATTGGTTGCTGCGTCAGATGGAACAACAGTGTGTAGCCACGAAATTCGAAATGGCCTTAGGAGGTAGAATTGTGTTAAACTACGTAGATTTGCAAGATATCAAACATAAGATTTAGTCCGGAAATATTTTATACATATCGCCTAAAAGACCTTTCTACCAACCTCGATAAAATGTTCACCGTTGCGTTGCGGACAAATTTGTTTGCACTAATTGCACGATTTAACGAATATGTCACCCCACCAAAAAGTCCCTCAATATCTTTCTCGTATCGAGTCATCAGTTGCGCGAGATGCACTAAACAAACACAAAAGCAAATGTGAGATAATTTGTCAAATGCCAACCATTACTAAATGGAAAAAATTGGAATAATGCGTTAGCATATGTAACTGGAATCAAAATTCTTTATCCTTTCCACGACCAAGAGCATCTTTTCTGGACAGAACTTTCATATAAAACACACACTCACGCGCGCGCACGCGCGCGCGCACACACACACACACACACACACACACACACACTTTCAATTGTTAAACGGATCAACAAAGGAGTTTGCCTAATTTCTCCAAAATATAGACCAGTGCACATAGGCACCCACCAGTGATAGACCACCACCCCCCCCACATAAAGAAAAGTTACAAAATTGCTATGTTAGCAAAGCGTTATACACATCCTTAATTTTACCTTGAGTATTCACTCTTTTCACCACCAAACAAAAACTAATATGTTTTATAAGCATTTTATTGAGTACAGCCACAAGTACGGAGAAGGTTGGACAATGAGAATAACTGAGGATGTGATATTTATACGATCAGATGGGGAGGAACATATAGAGAACGTAGCTATCGCTTCAATTTGCTTTATTTTTCAGAGGAAATTGAGCTTTATAACTATCTCACGTCCAGGTTGTGTTAAACTATTCATATCTTGTTCACTCAGATAGAACTGGATTATGTACACAATTATTGCCCTCTATATTACTAACGCAGGTTTCACAGTTCTAACCTCCCCAGTACGCCCAAATCCAATTAAATCATACATTAAGCAAAAAGCATGCCTCTATACCAACTTACCGTTAAATTCTTGGCATAAGTTAACCAGTATATTTTAGAGAGACTGATCTATAAACAAATGGGTCACATATTTCAGTTCTGGGGCAGTATAAATGTATATTACCCAGCGTGCACTGTGGACAAAATATACAGCCAGTCACATAATACTACTCATAATCTTAAAACTAAACTCTTTCCTTTAATTGTGTACCAAGAATCATTGATACTAAACCACCGAACAACATAGGAAAAAGTCTAAAAATGTATCTATTAATTTCGAGGGTACTGACCCTGATTAATAATTGTGACATGAATCCACGCAGATTAACTTTTTGTGGTTAAGTCTCGTTTAAAATATTTGCATACCTCATATACTTTAAATGTATTCAACAAAGCCGATGAATTTTCATTGCTATCTAAGAAAGCTGTTACAAACTGTATTCTGGGTGTCCAATACAGTGTAATTTTCGGAAGAGAACTTTTCAAGAACACAAACCTAAATTTGCATTATCAATCTTAATTATAGGAATTTTTCAACTCTGTCAAAACTTTTTCCTAATATAAATATGATTTCTATCTGAAAATATGTTTGAAATGGAGAAAAAAGGCATTGATATATTTAATTTTGACAGATCTGTAAAGGACAGTTTAAATTTTTTTTTTTTTTTAAATGGCAAACATTGAAAATGTTAAAAAATGAAACTTTTAAGCAGCAAACTCTACCAGTAAATAAAATGACAAATGGTAGTTTGGGCCTGTCAGTCTATAGCATTTGGTCCAATAGCAGGGATGCATGATAGCTAAGCTTACAGTTATTTTTCTGACAAAATGCAAAACACCTGCTCAACTTGATGTAGGTGGTATATAGAATAAAGAAGCACTTATGAGGCCTTTCTAGGAGGGGTGTGTTGCAGGGAGGTCATCCAAATTAACCTAACTCGTCTGTCCTATCCCGATGCAAGGACAAACCTTATAATAGATGAAACGTATTTCTTTAATACTAAAGATGATAAAGATGCGGCTAAATTGTGCTAGATATAGAGATTTTAATGTGATATTAATGGAGTAGGAAACATACTATTAGGTTTGTCGAGTTATTGCTCATTTGTTTGACCAAGATCATTTCAATAATAGTTTGCGGCGAGCAAGTTACACAGAGAGGGAGTTACAGTATATTATAGGCAATCACTTGCACGAGTGCCTCTATATAAATATTCGTTGAGTATAAACGAGACAGGTTTAACGCTACGTCACATGATACTTTGCAGTTATCGGCCATTTTTCAGTGTCCTGCTGGTTCGTTGCGCATTAGAGTAAGTGGGTTATCACTGCTTATATTTTAGTGGTTCCAAGGATTTACAAAAGTCCCCAATGTGCAGCGTTTGCATCCAACAATAATTCGAGTAAGGCATGGACTGGAAATTAATTTATTTATCCGAAAGACAATGTCTTCAGAAAGGTTTGGATCAATAACCGTTGCCGTGAAAACTTTTAGCCATTGATTCATAAACCTTGCAGCTTGCATCTTCAAAATATCAGTATGACGTTGATCCAGAGAGATTTGCAGAAATTGAATACTTAAATGTCAGGGCAAGACTAAAGTCAAAACCAGTGCGAGACATTCTTTAACCCCTGGGCCTAGGCGAACGTCTACTAACAGATGTCGGTGACAACAGCACAATGTCACCAACTGTTAAGCCGCAACGTGTAAGTGGAGCCTATCACAAACGGAGTAATGCAGTGGTGAATAAATATAAGTTTGAAGCACTGAAACACAATAACTTTCATCAACCCAGTATCCACAATGTAGCATGTGTGTGTGTGTGTGTGTGTGTGTGTGTGTGTGTGTGTGTGTGTTCTTAATATGTTTCAGAAATTGAAGGTTGGAATTAATGCCTACCCGATTTTGTCATGATTCTAATAGTTTGATTGGAGTCTGTTTGGGGTTTAACGCCATTTTTCAGCAAAAGATAGACAATATAAGCGTCCAGTATAACTGGTGGTTGATGGAACCTGGTAAAATACCGGTTAAAGAACCAAAGACCTACGGGAAGGTACTGACAATCTTTCTCACGTAGACACATTAGCCGAGCACAAGAACCGAACCCACGCTTACAGAGATGATATAGCAGTGATCGGTAAAGGCCAGCTCTTTAAACTACTCGGCCACCTAGGGCTTCTAATTCAAAGAACTAAACAAGACGTTATAGGCTTGGTAAAGGTGCAAAGGCCATTACATTTTAATCAACAGCTTCATAAGTAACAAGAATAATTCTCAAATTTATTCTGATTACTTTTTATCTTTTCCTTCAAGTTGCATCTAGCTGCCCAGCACATAATAAAAACTCAAGTGATGTACATGCAGTGACCAGGACAGAACAGGAGCGGTTGATAATTGCTTATCGATAAAGAACGAAAGGGACAGAAAGGCCGTTGTAAACCCTGCAAAGTGGACCCAGCCTTGACTAAATATGATCGTTTTTGATCTGTCACGACATTTAGGTGTTGTATCTGAGCCAGTCCTACATTTATTCACCAAAGTAATGGTGTGCTACATAAACTGCTTTCACAATTTCTTATGGATAATCGATGTCAATTCTAAATTTAAAATACAAATTTTGAAAGTATAAATTGAATGTCAGGTTTAAACAAATATTGGTACGAAATACAGTTATCGCTAGTAAAATCGAAAATATAACGAGTACGTACAATTACAGCACGTGGAATAATTTTTATTAAAGTTCATACTGTTTTGGACACGGGTTGCTTCATCATTATGAAGATGTTCATCGAAATAAAGCACGTTTATTGACATTGGTGTATTTTTATTCCTTCACGAGACATTGCACACTTGAGGCACATATACATGTACACATACATGCAGAGAAGCGTGTACACATACATGCAGAGAAGCAAGTGAGTTCATTAAAGGGGCCTGTTAGCGTCCACCACCAATCACATAATTATAAAACAGTTTCCAAAAGAGGAACTGATCAAAAAGCACAAGTTTTGTGATGATTGCAATGTCTTGGAATTATCAAAACGTATAACGTACTGATGTCCATTTCTCAAAACTTCATTTGCTTTATAAATGTATACAGTTTAATGGTTAGCGAGTACAATCTTGGATATATGCTGTAAAATTTAGATCTTCCAACCCAGTTAAAAAAACAGACAAAGGGTAAAACCCTTAAAATACAAAGCCACATTAACAATAGCTGGTACATCACGGAAACGATCGCTGAACAACAAAGTTGACTTTATGAGTTGTAAACTCTAAACATGCTGAAATAAGGAAATCTTGTGTATGTTTTATAGTAAAATAGGGCCCAAACGCTCTGTCACAAGAGCAGCAAAATCTGATTAAACACTTCAATATGAATTTTCAATAAATGTATATTGGAACATAAAAATTACTCGTATCTTTGTCAATATGCACCAGATACTTATACAAGGATACTTTCTGCCCATTTCTGCTTAAGCAGTTTGCAATGAAACTTTTCATAAATTCATGGCTTCGCAATATCCACAATCACACCTGTCTGGAAAATGCACAGAATAATTTGGACTGTCGTTGAATGGTTAAAAATCATCTGTAAATCATTTTAAGCAATGAAATGGTAAATCAGTAATTAAAACTAGCATGTCGGTTCTGCAACTAAAATAAAGTTTAATTAAACAAGTCATAACTGTGTTCCATTTCAGAGTGTAGAGACAGTAAGCATTAGTCAAGGTGATATTATGAATAGACATGCACGTGTTTAGTTTACATAACTAGTGGCACTTGTGAGACCTTTAAGCTATGTTGCCTGTGTTTAAAAATTACAGAATTATAAAAGAGATGAATACCCATAATGAGCATAAAAGAATAAGTGCAGATATGGAAACTACCACGAAAAAATATGAGTTTCACTTGACTGCGAATGAGAAATAATAGTAAGTAGATCTGAAAACATGATTCGAAATAAAAACAAAAATTTAATTCAGATTTAGTTCAAAATTCTAGCACTGATATGGCTTATGTTGCATATTAATGATTCAGATTTTGTAAATTAAAGTTGAAATTGAGATCTTGTTCAATAAGAGTTGATTTCCTGATGCAAGTACCCATATTAGTACGTTTATCCTGTTAATTAATGCAATATTTTATTGTTTTTGTAATTGATCTTAATGAAATGAACATGCAGTTAACTGTATTTTATTAGCAATCACAGATCTGTGTATACCCTGTAAGATCATGGTGGCCTGTGTAGGATTTTGTTGAAAGTGTATATGGGAACCTCAGAATCAAAATCCATGTTTGTTTGATAATTAAATATACATTTAGTCCAGAATATAACCTCTCGGGCATCAACCTTTCTAAATAATCTGAGACTGAGCATTCAGCTTTAACAACATTTATGCCTCAATATGCAAGTTATGAACTTTTAAGATACAATTTCGACTCAGGGAGAATTCTGAAACTCGGGGCATTTTTTGACAAAAATGTCAGTTTTTAGTGCAGCTGAAGTATGTACTTCTTGCATAATAAGTGAAAGGAAGAATTGGTGATATACTGAAGGGATTCAGTCTTTGGCAAAGGCTGACTAGATCTCATGGCCTCACCTAAAGACATTGTGCAAGGTTTATTTCATTGACTTTACCCTCGTATTCATCTTAATACTGTAGAATGTTTTGATTTTATGCTCAACGTTTCATGGTTCTGATCGTAGACAGTAGAATATATTCCCATTCCCTATTTAAAACAAGATCAAGAGCGTTCAGCTCATTTTACAATTCTTTGAAATCATTGATGTCCATATCCTTTGCAATATAAGGCTTTTTATGCCTTGCTGTAATAATGATGGCATCCCATTGGGACTTGTATATTACGGTTTGTTCCTACAGACGTGTTCTATTGATGTATGTATCCTATCATTCTCATTTGGGATGTGACTATTTTCTAGAAGCTTGTGGTCAACTAATGTAAGATTGACATTTTGCAAAGCATACAACTGGATTGATACAAATAAGTATTTTGTCATGGCCTCCACAGCTGTGCGAATAAAACAAACCCATTTCCCCAGTTTGCTACAATCTTAAGCACTTTGTTAAATAAAACGTTCACACGAACCTCTTCCAGTAATACTCTCAATGCATATGAACCTGTAACAACCTGAATTTCAAAGATTGTAAAGTGTGAAGCTGCTAGTGAACGTGTTATACTTCTGTTATAGTAGCAACTTGACTTTAAGTTTGTTGCCAGGACAGCTTTGAAAAGCAGATTGAAACGATTCATTTTGAATCTATGCTGCGTGTGTTGTTTTACGTTTGTTTTCTCTATTTTTTTTTTCGAATTGATTATGATATATTTCTGTCATTTTTATTTTTCCTGGATCATTAAATAGTTTGGTAGTTTATGCATAGGTCGCACTGATCCTTAACAGGGCGACGAAATGCCATAATGAAATCTCTTTAACAAACATTCTTCTGTAAATAGATGCTGAAACCGGTTTAGACCTATCTTCAAAACACTTGTTCACATATAATCTTTACATTTTTTGCAACCTTCTCCGACATCTGTGGACCACGCTGAACCGTTTCCGGACAGGACAGGGACCTTGTGCGATGGGGCCAGGCCACCGACTTTTCCTGCAGCTGCGGAGCTCTGCAGACCATGTCACACATTGTGAACAACTGCCCACTGACAAAGTTCCCCGGTGGACTGCAGGTTCTGCACCTTGCTGATGATGCGCTGTTAAATGGCTGGGCATGCACTGCACACGATAAATAAATAACAAATAAATTTTATATATTAAGGTCTGGGGACAAATAACTTTACTGGAATCTTTCCCACAGCAGTGACTTTCAATACATGTGAATTGAAAAATTGAACCTCATGTATTTTGTGTTGTCTGCTTGAATCTTTCATTTTCGTCTTCAGCAGATATCTACGTAGCCACTGCCTTGGACACAAGTCTGTAAATTCTTTGTTCACAAATATTTAGAATATAAAGGAGATTTGTCCTGCAGAGTTTGTGTTACACATTATCTACAATAAAGGTATAATTTATAAAAAGACCTCTTCGTCTTGTCAAAATTGCATTTTATTTGATTTCATATGACTTTGCGTGGTTAAGAAGAAGATCTATTTGCCAGGATATAACATAATAATACAATCCAAAAGTTCCTTGAATGGATGTGAAATTAGTCCACGCCAATGATTTACTCCAACAAGTATTAATGAGTACTTCTTAAATCCACCAAGGGACCGGAATATATGAATGATGTTTCTCTATTTCCTCCTGAATTTGTTTTTCATGACACCTATAACTACATTTATGAACATTTTCTTTACTTGGGTAGAGCGTTTTCCCAGCAATCTTCTTCCTTTTTTTTTTTTTTCATTTTCTTCCCCTCATTTCCATACTATCCCTCTGGTGATTTCTAATCAGTCTACCATTGTTTCCATTCTTTGTCACTTCATATGCTGCCTATTTTTCTTGCCACACTTGTTTAACAATAAAAACCTCATTATAATTATTTAGTGGCATCTTTTTATGTTCCTTCTTTATACAGAATGTATCCCATACTATTTACATGCACACTCTTATTATCATTGCATATTGTATTTATTCTTTACTAATTTTCCCTCCATTTCAATGCCTGATAATATGTTTCTCTCAAGCAATTCCAAGGTACTTAACATTTAATTTTCGGGAGACGGGTCATTTTCTTTTAAGCTATGACATTTTATTTTATTTTATGTCAAGATAATTCATTTTAGTTTCAGATTATTTACTGGATATAATACGCTGTTTCTCAATAAACAGATAAATCGTCGCGAGATAATTCTAGATCTTGACACGAAAGTTTTGAAGGTGTCAGGCCCTTGCGCCAGAACATCAAATTTGTATGGTCCCTAGCATAATGTGGTACGTATCGCGGATGTTCAGAAATATCGTGATACAAGCTTTTTCGTGGTACCCAGCTCTACTGGTCACCAGTATTTTAAGTCAATGTGGATGATTTGATAAATGACATGAGGATATTGGAGATGCATTGGCCTCCACTCCCTTTAAACAGAGGGCTATCTCAGGTATTAATGTAAAGAGGCTCACGATGATACCTAAAATCAAATTTAACATATGTTTTAGTATCAATTCTTAAATAGATGACTTTAAGTTAAATTACATAAAATTATACTAAATTAAGATAGTCTTGTAGGTGTCAAAAAATCTCCCAACTTTAGCTACTCTCTTATGCAATACTATAATACCTCAAGTTACAATAGTATTGATGAAATTGGTAAGAAAGACAGTAAATTAAAAAAGTGATAAATCTATGAAAATTGTGTGCATTGAGGTGTGAATATTTGAGACTAGATGTGCAAAGTTATTTTGTTCCAAAACATGAAATTGTATATGTTAAAAAAAACATTGATGAAAAATTTAGTTATAGTTGTTTTGCCTTCAACCCGCGACATAGGAGCTGACAATGCTCCAGATAGTTAAAATGAAATGTAATGTGGGTGTTGCTGACCTTTTCATAAGAAATTCATGTTAAAAATCAGTACAAACCATTGTGTGTTCCTGAGTCATCCTTCTTCACTCTGCAAAATAGCATCCTCGTAATCTGTGAACTGACTTCGTGTCATCAATACCCTCTTCAAATGCGGTTCAAACTGATACGACAAAATTTATCATGCTTACGGAAAAGTAGGGGAAAATCGTTCTCATAATTTTCCAAGAGGTAAATAGAACAAAAACCCTGTCCAAATCACACTAAGAATCATAGCCTGGCTTTGAAGTTAGTTCGGCTGGCTGGTAGCTGACGATCCAATGATGTCACCTCCGGCCACGTGACACCTCTCTAATTACGTCGCAAGAAACTATCCGAGAATGGTAAGCAGGAATAAGATTAAAGCTAATTTTTGAAAGATCGGCAATCAAACAAACCAACATGAACGTTCCATATTTGTTTACGTGTACAAGCAGAGGAAAACATTAAACTTTGCATACTGATACTCAGAAACTTGAATCATTGGACGTGTATTAAAATGACCACACACCACAAAATATAAAAGGTTTTTAAAACTAATTATGCTCAGATATTTTCAGTCATATACGTGGTACATAACTTAAAAGAAACACCTGTTATCAAACAATTTATCACTTCTGAGGCAGCATCAATCCCCGTTTATTCACCGTGTACTGTTGCCAACATTCATACAATTACGACATACTGCTCATCACCTACAGAATAAATAATTTCCTTTAAATCCGAACCAGAATGCCTTGATGAAAGCCAGGGATCAAGACTAAATAAAAGAGAAATATACCCTAAACATATATAGGGAAAAATATATAGGGACTAAATTTGTAGGTACTAACCGGAAGTTATATTTGTGACTCGAGTACAACGAAACTATCATGGCCCTTCCGCCATATTGTATGAATTCATTGGTGGGGTTCTTTAGTTTCGTACTTAGCACAGATCTTAAATTTTATGGATAAAGATTATCCTGTCTATTCTAAATAAGACATTGTACTAGGTTAAAAGAGCATCTAATTCTCTTTATTTTGATGCATGATTGATGGATTTAAATGGGTTATAAAATATACAGCTTGGCCCTTACTTCAGAAGTGCACCTATAAAATAACTGCTAACTCCGCTTGGTCATTTTCACTTCCTTGACTTCAAAGGTAATTGTAAATAAAAAAGCAGATAACTTCGACTAAATTCGTTTTCCCTATTTTAATATCTGTTAAAATTAGTGTACTTTGGACTAGTTTAGGCAGATTTTTTGAAGACATGGGGGCAGACATTTTGATCAGACGTGTGCTTAGATCATGCGCGATTTTCACAACTAGAAAATGTAAAGAAATTTCAGACACAGAACACGAAAGTAGTAACGAGGTAATCTAACATACTCTCTATTGTGAGTATTGCAATTGCAAACAACTACACTTTACACCTATCACTCTGTCAGACATACGTAATATCTGTGGAGCGCCCAATTACTAATTTTGAGCGTGGTACCCTGCTTTCTCACTACGTTAGCAACAGTTTAGAGTAGACCGTTTTAACTGAAATATTTTCTTCTTTGTCTGCATTCGTGATTCCTTGTATTATGTAGCTCACCTGTCCCTCCAACGGTTTGATCGACATACAACACACAATGATGCAATGTGATTGGTAGTAACTAAAGAATCTTTCGTGGCTACGTTATTACAAGAGAAGTTAAATAATGCCGACTTATCGTCGATATGACCGTGGTTAACTCCCCTTACCTATTTGAACCGGTATGGCGACAATGATAACCTGAATTGCTTTTTATTAAAACCTCTGTTGCTGGGATTGATTGGGAGGTTGCAACGCCACTGCAATTTACCGTTCCTAGTACTATGTAGCATAATCTAGCTTACTAGGCACGGGAAAACCGCTGATTGTTATTACCATAATCGCTAATTTTATCAACCAATCAGATGAAGTCTTATATCTTCGCGTTTGGAGACAGAGCACTGTGGATGAAGAGCATGAATTTGTAACGAACGATTTGTTTCACTTTCAGATTTTTGAAAGCTGCATTTCCATTGGCTAATTCAAAGGTCACCAAAACATGACCCTTAAGCGGTCGTCGTCAGATCTTCACGTAGGACAGCAGAGATCTGATTTTAATCAGATTGCATCACAAGTACATAATAATTAAAATCTATCATATGGCAACAACAGTTCTAATCCTGGATATGGTGAAAATCCCTTGGAACGTGGAAAGAAGACAAATATCACTTCTCCAAAAAAAGTATAGATATCATTCAGGGTAGATTAACAAAGTAAGAATTCTAGAAACACCCATGTTGTCGCTGTTTCCTGGTTAGTACTAATATTAGTAACCGCTCCGGTGGCCTAGTGGTTAGAGCGTTAGTGGTTAGAGCGTCCGCCTCGGATGCGGGAGATCGTGGGTTCGATCCCCGGCCGAGTCATACCAAAGACTTACAAAAATGGTACTAACAGCTGCCTCGCTTGGCGCTCAGCATTAAGAGGTTAGTGTTAGGACTGGTCGGCCTGGTGTCAGGATAATGTGACTGGGTGGGACATCATGCTAAATGTCTGCGGCATGATGCCCCAGTGCTAGACATCACTATAAACTGCCACACTGCAGACATCGTAGCGATATGACTGAAAAATTGTTAAAGCTACGTTAAAAATCTAAATCACACACACACACACACACACACACACACACACACACACACACACAATATACTCTTTGAACGAACGATAGAAATTTGTGACAAAATTTAAAAAATCTACAAAAACAGGTAAATAATTAGGTGGCTGTCTCATTGGAATTTAGATTTTATGGTAAAACAATAATCGGTTTGCCGTTGGAATATTGATTATCCACTGGTCCTCGAAAATTTTAAGCAAAGACACGATGTTCCTCTGGTTTTGAAAATATCAGGGAAAAAAAACGATGAGTTAGTGAACTTCAAAAGTTTGTAAATAAAACTGGGCCTGGGGTCAACAATAATTAAACAAAGAAAAGCTCAGTCAGTGGTCCTCAGAAACATTAAGCAACAACGCAAGGAAGGAAAGTCAACGTGAATAAGGGAAAAAAAACTGGTACAGTGCCTTAAAAAAAAGAGCAGAAAAGCTACATCAGTGGATATGTAAAATTTCATTTTGAAAAGTTGAGCCATTGGTCCTCCAAATTTACGGGGGGGGGGGGAGCTGAGCCAGTGGTCTACAGTTTTCCATAAACTTTTGCAGGATAGGAATGTGGTGGACAGAGTTTGTTTTAAAAATATGTCGGATGACCACATGATAGTTCAACAATTTTGAACACCTGCTTAACTAGTTTAAAGTGGATGCATATTGGTTATATACACTTAATGTTTATTGTTTCTTTGCCTTTCTCCATGATATTATATAAATCTCTGTTTTGTTACTGACCTTTGTCCAAAATCAAGGTAATGGTCTACCAGACTAATGACTTTATTTTGTAAATAAGATAATACATAAATAATATTTCTCTATGAATGTAGATTAAATAAAATAAGTAAACGTGTTACTTGGATCTGAGTCTAGAATACTATTTTCCACTTGGAAATTCCTAATCTTCTGGACAATTTAAAATGTATTAGAAAGGATATTGACCTATATCATGGCTCCTTGTTGTGTCGCAGATTTGTATATTAATTTTGTTTACTTCTACATTACTCTCATTCCTGTCTTAACATCCGAAGTGGAATCAGTTATTGATGTATCCAGTTTAAAAGTGAGTGGATTTCCTTTTTGAATTATTCAGTGGAATTACAAAGTACTCATTAATACTTGTTGGAGTAAATTATTAGCTTGGAATAAGTGTGAATCCATTCCAAGAACCTTTGGGTTGTATTATTGTGTTATATCCAGACTGTTAACACATCGCCACATTCCACGCCAATGGCACATTAGAATATTCGAGACTACATGCACATCAGCACAGTCAGTATTAGAATTAATTTGGAACACCACTAGAATTTATTTGGAACTCAATACAGTTGGTCTTGTAACAGAGATTTTAAGACAATTTGGCATTTAATTTACAATACTATAAGTTCTTTTTAAATTGTTACGTTTTATTCTAGGGAAATAAATTATTTGTTGAATTTTACAAAATTTTTTGCTTTTCACTGGTTTCTATCGATTTAAGACATGGGCTTGATATTGCTTCTCTCACTTTTCTTTGCAAGAAAAAGAGTAAAACTACTAATTTCTTGTTTATTTTCTCTTTTGTTTAAATAGTTCCTAACATATGTACTTTCCCTTGTTTTCTGCAATTTATCATTTATCATAATGTCCACGGCATATGATACCGTTAAGAAAGCTTATGATCTTTTTTGAAGGACAGAAGTGATGGATAGTTGGGTCATTTAGAGCATAAAAGCGTTATAGTGTTTCTGACTTTTATCTTTATCTTCTGTGGAGGAGGACGAAGGTTATACGCAAAGGGGGGAATGGCCCATGGTGTCACCATTCATTGCTACTTAGGTCATATGAAAGTATTCCGTGCATTTGTTCTCGCAAAGTATTAAATCTTGCACTACTTTATCTGGTCCTGAAATTACATGTTCTTAAGCGACCCTTACCGAGGTCCTGGAAAGACGCTTAGTGCCTTGTCAAGATCAAGTAGTTCCATCTTGCTCTCCGATTAAATCTATCTATATCTATCCACACACACACACACACACACACACACACACACACACACACACACACACACACATATATATATATATATATATACAGTCCTGGAAAACAGAGTGCCGCTACGTTGGCCTAGTGGTCAGAGCGTTTGCCTTTCTCGGGAGTTCGAACCCCGACCAAGTCATGCCAAAAGACTTGTAAAAATAGTACTAACAGCTGCCTCCCTTGACGCTCAGCATTAAGAAGTTAGTGTTAGGACTGGTCGGCTAATATGACTGGGTGGGACATCATGCTACATGTCTGCGGCACGATGCCCAGTGCTAGACATCACTATAAACTGCCACACTGCAGACATCGTAGCGATCTGACAGGAAAATTGCTAAAGCTACGTTAAAAATCCAGATTACACATACAAACACTGAGAAACTGAGTCCTTTCAAAACGGATTGGTTTGCAAAGCCGCCCACAACATTGGAGCAGGTAATGTCTCTGGACGGTAATGTGCCGCTTCATTAATAGTTACAAATTAAGGTACAGCTCCGGGCCATTTCTGGACCATGTACGGAATGCAATACAGGGTGACCATAACGCTTTGATTTTCAAATTGCCTTAAATAATTCATTATACGGATTCTCGCGAAGCAACATATAGTAGAACAATTACTAAGATAATGTTGTAAGCGTGCATCTATAGATGTTTGATTATTTCTGCCATTTACTACATATGTGGAATCGAACGTGACGAGGACGACTCGGTAAATAATCTCGCTGATGAAAATGCTACCAAACTTATTGCAGGAGAGAAAAATATTAGCCGTAAACCCGAAGTCTGAAGGGATGCATTCATAGAAACCAAGTAATCAGTATAAGTGCTTCATTGGTCTGTTTAGACCCCATAATAAACAGAAAAAGTTCAACATTAGTATAATTAAATACGAGAAATAAACTGTATAGCAATGTTTTCGAAATATAGAGTATCGTACGAGAGATCAGAAAATGAAGAAAAAGACCATGTCTTTTTTTCACCCTCGGAATATTTGTGTTGTAAAGGTTGGGTGGTTTACTAACCCATACATCCCACACATGTATATTAGTACGTCTTCTGTCGTTACAGGTATTTTAAAAAGAGAAGGTAGAGCGATTGCAACGAAAGAGATTGGATTCTATTCAACTATAGCAAATGAAAAGGGATTACAAGTCCATGATAATGAAATCGTCCATTTCGATACTGTTCTTCATAACGAAGGCAACGGCTTCAACAAGGAAACTGGAATTTTTACGTGTCCTCTGTCAGGTACATATTTCTTCACAGTAAGCCTTATGACATCGCATGGATACCAAACAGCTGTACATCTAATTGTAAATGGGGAAATTAAAGGCAACAGCTATGCTAATGGGGCCAATTCTTGGGACCAGGGCAGTATTTCAAGCATAGTGCGATGTGAAGCTGGACAGAACGTTTGGATCAGAGTATACGGCGGAACATATATAAATGGGGATTACTACACGTCCTTCTCCGGTTTCCTTCTTTGGGGAGATGCAACAGGAAGTAGCTGAGAGACATGGCAGCAACAACAATAACAATAATAACAAAAAACGTAATGGCAATAATTCCTGGTCCATAGATTAATTTTGGAATAGGAAACACAAGTCCGAGTGTTCAATTCTGTACAATTAGAAATCACTTCCCTAACATATTTGTTAATTTTTGTGCTATATATCCTTGACATAAAGGACAATGCAAACGAACAAATTAAACTATATACCTTGCATTTTATTAAACATAAATGTTTTATTTGGAAATTATCGAAATTCTAAACGATCACGTTCAATACATGGCATCTTTTAACTCATTGATATACTTCTTAACTCCATTACCATCCTCACAGCTATATAAGTGACACTAGAGAAGCCCTTTTACAATCATATGTAATTACTATCAGACAGACAACCTCAATGTGTCAAAGTCTAGCTGATTTAAGGGTTAAGAAACTCAAAGCCTCTTTTATCATATTGAATCGCAATACAAACGAATGACCACCTGCTACATAGATCTATATAGGTAATAAACGCTTTCTCTACATTTTCTGTGGAGATGCAGTGTCTACCTATTTTGTCTTCAAAATGCGTTTCAAAATAGTCTTTGGATTTAGCGAATGTTTTCAATAATATGTTGAAGTAATTTCAGTATGGTACCTACAGAACGAGAGCGTTCCCTCAATTGTACCATTCCGCAAGCCGAAAGTCCATCTCAGAGTTTTTTCGTCTCTTTGAACATGTTTTATTTCTAAACCCACCACCCATATACACGAATAGAGAGACAGAGAGAAAGAGAGTAATATATAGACAGATGATGATCATGATGATGCTTTACAAATAAAATAACATAATATTACATAAACAAAAGCACTGAATCATTTCACAACACACTACACAAAACATAATGTTTATCGTCTTTCATGTGGCGATGCTGCCAGTGTTTGCGCAATTTCCATCAGAAAATCTGATGTTTTCAACTTTCCATTATCGTATTTATCAACTGCCTTCTCAATCTGCCCTTCCATGTGTGAGTACACTCGACACCTATGTCGAACGACAGCCTGTTCTGACACAAGTTTCAACCCTATTAGTCAACAGCTATTGTATAATGCCTTTATGTCTCATAATTAGTGTATACAAAAATACTAAAAAAAAAAAAAATAGAAAGACACCTCATACTGATAACAAAATCCCCACCATTTACGAGTAGTCTTTATTGTTAATTCATGAAAAGCTTTTATAATGTGCAAGAGATGAGCATTGCCTTTAAAGTCTTTTAATCTGTATATACCGCAAAGACTCAAAATACACATCATGCCGAGAAAGAAAAAAAAAACACCATTTACTCGTCGTCTTATTTTTTCTTTTTGTTAAAAGATTTCATAATTATTTTGCATTAACCAGTTTTCACTGGAAACAAAATTAATTATATCGATTGTATGTTTTTTCATCACAATGAAAGATAAAATGTCTCGCTTTTTACGGGTCGAGCCGTCTATCTACTTAAGGCCGAAATATCTTAACACTGAAGTGTCGATGGCCGAAACGTCCTTCTTATTTGAGGCCGAAGCGTCTATCTGCTTAGGGCCAAAATGTCTTAGGGCCGAAGTGTTTACGACCAAAATGTCTAGGCGGAAGTGTCTTAGAGTCGACATGTCACTTCACCAAATTTTGTGTGCTTTGAATATGTGCATCTAAGCCACCTTTGTATTGTAATTTGTATCAATTTTCTGTGTATGTAGGTATGGGGGTATGAGGTTAATAATGTATAACAGGGAGATCATGCAGACATGATGCTTTAACGAAGATTTCATTTTGAAAATAACTATCCAAAGGTTAAGTATGACAAAAGTTTTGTTTCCAAAGAACTCTTCACATGAATATATTTGGGAAAAAGGGTAAGAATATGAGGAGTGTTCCAACTGCTAGGAGCTTCATAGAAAGTGAAACATGACAGGTCCAATAGAATACATCATCCATTTATCACCTGTCCTGCATGTACATTTGAAGTGACAGAAACGTGACGTCACCATGACGTCACGCGACGTCAGTACACATATTTGTTTGAAGCACTATATGGAACCTCAGTTCCGTCGCCTCCATTACAATTTAAAAAGGGCCACCCACGCCCTCCATCTTGAAATAAATTTGTAATAAATTAGTAGAATTAATATCAGTGCAGTTTAAGCAGGGTCAACTGCCCCGAGTACACATCGAGTCCTCTAAAAACAATCGCATGAAAATCTAAGCGCCTGAAGTTTAAAAATAGTGGCACCAAAAATGTCTATGATAGTCGCCGTTATCATCCGGTATTTTGCACATATGTTATCAAGGAACGGAACAAATGATTACGGCTTATATTAACCAACTTATCAAATATTTTTATCATTCAACTTCACGCACTAAAAACGTTTTTGTTATACTCATTTAAAATCCTGTTTAACTCCTTCTGATCGCTCTCAATGGTCAGAGGACGCTTTCATATTCAAATGTATCAAGTATCCATAATTTTACTCCATGAATCAAAATATTTCATGATTTTGCGCAATTCGATACAAAGATGACAGCAAGCTGCCTCATTCATAGGTTTTACCTAATTCATATTAAATATTAATGTAGCATATCTGTGAATCTCTCATTTGAAAGTTTCGGTTCAGGATTGTTTGGTCATGTGAGTCCCTGGATTATGTCAACGGGAACTTTAAAATGTACGAATGAGAGGAAATCGTATCTGATTGGTTGCTGTACCTGATGGAACAAGTGTGTAGCCACGAAATTCGAAATGGCCTTAGGAGGTAGAATTGTGTTATTCCACGTAGATTTACAAGATATCAAACATAAGATTTAGTCCGGAAATATTGTATATATATCGCCTAAAGGACCCTTCTGCCAACCTCGATAAATACCGGTTAATGTCTAAATTTACACCGTTGTGTTGTGGCACATTTGTTTGCACTAATTGCACGGTTTAACGAATATGTCAAACACACCAAAAAGACCCTCAGTATTTTTCTCGTATAGTCATCAGCTGCACGAAATGCACTCAACAAGTACAAAAGCAAATGTGAAATAACTTAAATGTCAACCATTACTAATGGAAAAAATTCGAAAAATGCGTTATCATATGTAACTGGAATCAAAATTCTTTATCCTTTCCACGACCAAGAGCACCTTTTTCTGGACAGAGGTTTCATATCACACACACACACACACACACACACACACACACACACACACACACACACACACACACTTTCAATTGTTAAACGTATCAACAAAGGAGTTTGCCTAATTTCTCCAAAATATAGACCAGTGCACATAGGCACCCACCAGTGATAGACCACCACCCCCACATAAAGAAAAATTACAAAATTGCTATGTTAGCAAAGCGTTATACACATCCCTAATTTTACCTTGAGTATTCCACTCTTTTCACCACCAAACAAAAACTAATATGTTTTATAAGCATTTTATTGAGTACAGCCACAAGTACGGAGAATGTTGGACAATTTGAATCACTGAGGATGTGAGATTTATACGACCAGATGGAGAGGAACATATAGAGAACGTAGCTATCGCTTCAATTTGCTTTATTTTTCAGAGGAAATTGAGTTTTATAACTATCTCACGTCCAGGTTGTGTTAAACTATTCATATCTTGTTCACTCAGATGGAACTGGATTATGTACACAATTATTGCCCTCTATATTACTAACACAGGTTTCACAGTACTAAACTCCCCAGTACGCCCAAATCCAATTAAATCATATATTAAGCAAAAAGCATGCCTCTATACCAACTTACCGTTAAATTCTTGGCATAAGTTAACCAGTATATTTTAGAGAGACTGATCTATAAACAAATGGGTCACATATTTCAGTTCTGGGGCAGTATAAATGTATATTACCCAGCGTGCACTGTGGACAAAATATACAGAAAATCACATAATACTACTCATAATCTTAAAACTAAACTTTTTCCTTTAATTGTGTACCAAGAATCATTGATACTAAACCAATGAACACCACCGAACAACATAGGAAAAAAGTTTTTAAAAAATGTATCTATCAATTTCTAGGGTACTGACCCTGAATAATAATTGTGACTTGAATCCACGCAGATTAACTATTTTGGGGTAATTCTCGTTAAAAATATTTGCATACCTCATATACTTTAAATTTATTCAACAAAGCCAATGAATTTTCATTGCTATCTAAACAATTGAAAGCCGTTACAAACTGTATTTTGGGTGTCCAACACGGTGTAATTTTCGAAAAAAATGTTTTCAAGAACACAAACCTAAATTTGCATTATCGTTTTTAATTATAGGAATTTTTCAACGCTGTCAAAACTTTTTCCTAATACAAATATGATTTCTAATCTGAAAATATGCTTAAAATGGAGAAAAAGGCATTGATATATTTAATTTTGACAGGTCTGTAAAGGAAAGTTTAAATTTATTTTTTAAATGTTAAACATTGAAAATGTTAAAAAAATAAAACTTTTAAACTGCAAACTCTACCAATTAATAAAATGACAAGTGGTAGTTTGGGCCTGTGCAACCTATAGCATTTGGTCCAATAGCAGGGATGCATGATAGCAAAGCTTACAATCATTTTTCAGACAAAATGCAAAACACCTGCTCAACTTTGGTATACAGAATAAAGAAACACTTATGAGGCCTTTCTCGGAGGGGTGTGTTGCAGGGATGTCATCCAAATTAACCTAACTCTTCTGTCCTATCCCGATACAAGGACAGACCTGAAAATAGATAAAATGTATTTCTTTAATACTACAGATGATGAAGATACGGGTACATAAGGCTAAATTGTGCAAGATATAAAGATTTTAATGTGATATTAAAGGAATATGAAACATACAATTAAGCCTGTGGTGCTACTGCTCATTTGTTTGACCACGATCATTTCAATAATAGTATGCGGCGACCTAGTTACACAGAGAGGGAGTTACAGTACTTTATAGGCAATCATGTGCAAGAGCGCCTCTATATACATATTCGTTGAATATAAACGAGGCAGGTTTAACGTGATGTCACATGATATTTTGCAGGTATCGGCCATTTTTCAGTGTCCTGCTGGTTCGTTGCGCTTAAGAGTAAATGGGTTATCACTATATTTGATTGATTCCACTGATTTACAAAATTCTCTATTGTGCAGAGTTTGCATCCAACAATAATTCGATAAGTCATCGATTGGGAATTAAATTAGATTTCCGAAAGACAATGTCTGCCAAAAGCGAAGATGCCTAACAGTTGCCTTGAAAACTTTGAGCCAATAACTCATAAACCTTGCAGCTTGTATTTTTCAAAATATCAGTATAAAGTTGATCCAGAGAGACATGCAGAAATGGAATATTTAAATGCAAGGGCAAGACTAAAGTCAAAACCAGTGCGAGACATTCTTTAACCCTTGGGCCTGAGTGAATGTCTACTAACAGATGCCGGTGACAGCAGCACAATGTCCCCAACTGTTAAGCCGCAACGTGTAAGAGGAGCCTATCACAAACGGAGGAATGCAGTATTTAATAAATATAAATTTGAAGCATTGAAGCAACGTAACTTTCATCAACCCAGTATCTATAATGTAACGTGTGTGTGTGTGTGTGTGTGTGTGTGTGTGTGTGTGCTTAATATTTTTCCGTAACTGAAGGTTGGAATTAATGCCTACCCGATTTTCTCATTATTCCAATATATTGTTTGGAGTCTGATTGGGTTTAACGCCATTTTCAGCACTAATAGTTTGTTTGGAGTCTAATAGTTTGTTTGGAGTCTGTTTGATTATTTAATGCCATTTCTTAGCAAATGATAGACTATATAAGGCGGCAGTATAACTGGTGGATGATGAAAACGGGTAAAATACCGGTAAAAGAACCACCGACCCACGAGAAGGTACTGGCAATATTTCTCACGTACCCACATTGGCCAAGCACAAGAATCGAACCCCATGCTGACCAGGATGAGCTGGCAGTGATCGGTAAAGGCCAGCGCTTTAGACCACTCAGCCACCTAGGGCTTCTAATTTAAAGATCTAAACACGACGTTTATTTGAATTTGAGTTTTAAAAACCTGACCTATTTAAGATGTAAATCGTTTCTTCCCGCGGAAAATAATATTGTGTCGCAGGTCAGGTAAAATATGTATATATAGAGACTTTGTAAACAAGTATTCAATCATGTTTTATATTAGTCTTTGGGTATCTATGATCAGAGTTTGCAGTAGTGTACGGATATAATTCTAGAAGATTTTATTTATTTAAATCATTTTTTGGGAATTACAAAGTACTCGTTGATCTTTTGGACTAAAACAACACTTGAGGTTTATTGAGAACTCATTCAAAGACATTCGGGGTTACTTCATTGGCGTGCGTCAAGACATTCAAGATTATTAGAATTCATTCGGCACATTTGATAATTTTGATTTGTGGCAGGACATTTATCATTATTTGCTACCTAATTTACAGTACTGTAAGTTTTCTTTAAATTTTCACTTTGTTTATTAGGGAAATAAGTTATTTGTTAATTTTACTAAAATTGATGATTTCATTTCCTTTCTGTTACATAATTTAAGATCTCGAGTCATAACAAACTGAAGTCCTTAAGCAAGAATTTATGCATTAAAAGAGTTTTGTTTAAAACAGACACCATTGTTTTCCAGTTTTTCCACCATATCCCTACCACATGTGCCCAGGGGGTTGAATTATTGTTTACAGTGTATCTTCCTAAAACAGATGTTTATCGCTTAAAGAGTTGTTTTAATTCACGTACTGATGCTAAAATCAGAGTAAAATTATTATGTATTTACAGTAGTGTGAAATGCATTATCAATTAACATAACTCAATCATCACCTCAGAAGCTTGAACCGTGGGGTAAGAAACTAGATAACATCACTTCTTTGTGCCTCCCTGTTTTGTTTTCCCCTGATCTCTAACCACAAATCTAAAGAACCAATGGTTACCATGCAACCGCTCAAATATTGCAAAGATACTCCATAGATACTACAGATATCTTGTTTTTTCTCACACATCATACTCATTCTGTTTTCTTTTCAGGTTTTGCAACATGCATTTCAAATTTATTATGAAAATTGTGTGCTTGAGACTCCTGCAAGCTCATGTGATGTGCTGGAGGTAGATGGTGAACTCAACACATAAACGTTTGCACCAGATCCTCAAACCCAACTACACGAAAGAAAACTTATTGTAAAATTTCAGGTTAAAATAGATCCCACAAGGAGGACTCGAAGAATTCAGGTTAGAGTTGCATCTAAATTCATAGGCATCCAGTCTGAGTTCCTAAAATCAACTGAAAAAAACAGTGAATAAGTCAGTGACCCTGATATATACAATGATTTAGGATACCAACCATATTCAGATAGACTAGTGAATTATATGATGATAGCAATGAAAACAGTGGTTGTGATGAAGATTTGCCTATAAATTATAGGTTTGGTAAAGATGCAAAGATGATATATTTTGATCAACAGCTTAATAGGTAACAAGAATAAGTCTCTATTTTATTTTGACTGTTTTTTATCCTTTTCTTCAAGTTGCATCTAGCTGCCCTGCACAACTGAAAATTCAAATAATGCACACACAGTGACCAGGACTAAACAGGAGCGGTAGATAATTACTTATCGGAAAAGAAGGAACACGACAGAAAGGCTGCTTTAAAGCCCTGTAAAGTAGACCCAGACTTGACTAAATATGACGGTGTTTAATCTGTTAGGACAGTTAGGTGTGGTATCTGAGTGAGACCAAATTCATTGTGTGCTACATAAACTGTTGTCACAGTTTCTTATGGATAATTGATGTCAATTCTAGATTGAAAATATCAATTTTTAAAGTATAAATTGAATGTCACGTTCAAACAAATATTTGTAATAAATATAGTTATCGTTAGTAAAATCTAAAATACAACGAATACGTACATTTATATCACATGGAATAATTTTTATTAAAGTTCATACTGTTTGGACACTGGTTACTTCATCATTATGAAAATGTTCATTGAAATAAAGCCCGTTTATTGACATTAGTGTATTTTTATTCCATCAAGATATATTGCACACGTGAGGCACGTATAACCTACATGCACAGAAGCAAGTGAGTTCATTAAAGGGGCATGTCAGTGTCCACCACAAATCACATAATTATAAAAACAGTTTCCAGAAGAGGAACTGATCAAAAAGCACAACTCGCGTTTACTGAATTCCTAGAACCTCAATGGTCTACGTATTTGAAGCCTCTGAGGAAAACACTTGTCCGACTTTTGACACCACACAGGATGGATGAACTGTACAGCTTTGTCTCTCTAGCCGATGCCAAATCAATCTGACAAAAAGAAACAACATGCTATACGTCTGTGTGTTCCTAAAATAACGAAAGAAAGTATGTAAGACCAAATCCATTCAGGAGTTAAATCATTCTTCTTTGGTAAATCTTGCTATATTATATTATTGACTTTGTACTTGGGCTGATATACTTTGGTACGTTCATTTTTAAATGTGTTAATCAACACACTGAGTACATATAGACAGAGATGATACAAGATGTCATACATGGGAAATATCACTTATCCTTATAAATCAATTTATTGTATCATTCATTTTCAGGCACATTGTTTTCTCAATGCTCACTAAAGTGAAATAAAAAAAAAAAAAAAAGCGTGAGTTTTGTGATGATTGCAATGTTTTGGAATTATCAAAATTTATAACTACTGATGTCCATTTCTCAAAACTTCATTAGCTTTATATACGTATACAGTTTAATGGTTCACGCGTACAATCCTGGATATATAGTGTAAAGTAAATTTAGATCTTCCAGCCCGATTAAAAGACACAAAAAGACTAAAACCCATAAAATACAAAGCCACATTAACAATAGCTGGTACATCACGGAATGCATCGCTGAACAACAACGTTGACTCTATGTGTTGTAAACTTTAAACATGCTGAAGTAAGGAAATCTAGGGTATAGTGTTTTTTAGTAAAATAGGGCCCAAAACGCTCTGTCACAAGAGTAGCAAAATCTGATTAAACGCGTCAATATGAATTTTCAATAAATGTATATTAGAACATAAAATAATTACTTATGTATGAATCTGATTATTGTCACGATGCACCAGGTACTTATACAAGGATATTTTCTGCCCATTTCTGCTTAAGCAGTTTGCAATGAAGCTTTTCATAAATTCGTCACTTCGCAATATCCACAATCACACCTGTCTGAAAAATGCACATCATAATTTGGACTGTCATTGAATATTTAAAAATCACTTCGTAATCATCTGTAAATTATTTTGAGCAATGAAAGAAAATTTATAAATTAAAACTAGCATGTTGGTTCTGCAACAAAAATAAAGTTTGACAAAAAAAGTTTTCCTTGTGTTTCATTTCCAAAAAGTGTAGAGGCAGTAAGCATTAATTAATCAATCTGATATTATGAATAGACATGCACGTGTTTAGTTTACATAACTAGTAGCACTTGTGAAAACTTTGAACTATGTTGCCTGTGTTTAGAAATTACAGAATTATAAAAGAGATGAATACCCAAAATGAGAATAAAAGTACAAGTGCAGATATGGAAACTACCGTGCAAAAAATGAGTTATACTTGATTGCGAATGAGAAATAATAGTAGGTAGATCTGAAAACATGATTCGAAATAAAAACAAAAATTTAATTCAGATTTAGTTCAAAATTCTAGCACTGATTTGGTTCATGTTGCATATTAATGATTCAGATTTTGTAAATTAAAGTTGAAATTGAGATCTTGTTAAATAAGAGTTGATTTTCGTCTTCAGCAGATATCTACGTAGCCACTGCCTTGGACACAAGTCTGTAAATTCTTTGTTCACAAATATTTAGGATATAAAGGAGACATGTCCTGCAGAGTTTGTGTTACACATTGTCTACAATAAAAGTATAATTTATTAAAAGACCTCTTCGTCTTGTCAAAATTACATTTTGTTTGATCTCATATGACTTTGCGTAGTTAAGAAGAAGATCTATTTGCCTGGATATAATACAATAATACAATCCAAAAGCTCCTTGAATGGATTTACATTTGGTCCTCGATAATGATTTTTCTCCAACAAATCTTAATGAGTACTTTTTAATTCCACCAAGGGACCAGAATATATGAATGATGTTTCTCTCTTTCTTTCTGAATTTGTTTTTCATCACACCAATATCTACATTTACGAACATTTTCTTTACTTGGGTAGAGCTCTTTGCCAGGGATCTTCTTCATTTTTTCTTCCCCTCTTTTTCATACTAACCCTCTGGTGAATTCTAATCAGTCTACCATTGCTTCCATTCTTTGTCACTTCATATACTGCCTATTTTCCTTGCCACACTTGTTTATCAATAAAAACCTCATTATGGTTATTTAGTGGCATCTTTTTCTGTTCCTTCTTTATACAGTATGCATCCCATACTATTTACATGCACACTCTCATTATCATTGCATATTGCATTTATTCTTTATTAAATTTCCCTCCATTTCAATGCCTGATGACATGTTTCTCTCAAGCAGATACAAGGTACTAAAGTTTTAATTTTCGGGAAACGGGTTATTTTCTTTTAAGCTCTGATATTTTTTAATATTATGTCAAGATAATTCATTTTATTTTCAAATTATTTAATGGATATAACATGGTGTTTTCAATAAACAGATAAATCGTCGCGAGATAATTCCAGATCTTGTCACGAAAGGTTTTAGGTGTCAGGCCCCTGCCCCAGAACATCAAATTTGTATGGTCCCTAGCATAATGTAGTATGTATCGCGGTATGTTCAGAAATACCGTGATGCAAGCTTTCTCGTGGTACCCAGCTCTACTGGTTACCAGTTTTTCAAAGTCAATGTGGATGATTTGATAAATGGCATGAGGATATTGGAAATGCATTGGTCTCCACTTCCTTTAAACAGAGGGCTATCTCAGGCATTAATGTAAACAGGCTCACGATGATACCTAACGTCAAATTTAACACATGTTGATGTATGAACTAAAGCAGTTCATTCGATTATATCATATGAAACTCCTATGTAGCTTATCTTCCATTCAGAGACAGATAATATTTAGCAATATTATTCCATATTTCCATGGCATTTAAGAAACTTGAATATCTATAAGCACAATATTATGGACCTAATATTTCTAGTTTTGCATGCATCATTTTAATGTGACAAAAGAAGCCAGTATAATATTTGAAAATGAGTGAGTTTTCTTTAAAACGCTGATGAAGACATTTACAACTTGTAAAATTCTGTACAATGGTTGCTCCCTTTCCTTTCACAATATATGCATCATATATTATACGTTTTATTCAGGAAACTCACTATTGTAATGATATACTGAAGCCAAAAGTCTAAATGCAGCAAGAGTGATTTATTTATAATATGAAGAACAATTAAAAATAATATATACCAGATTCTTTTTTCAAAGCTCCGACTTTGAAACTTCCTCCAACATCAATATTTAGGGTGAAGGTCGCAAAAGAGAGAATTTAATTTAGCAAATATATATGTTATAAATGATCTGTTCTTAATTTCTGAAGAAGAGTTAGAATGTATTTCGCTCAGTTTTAGTATCAGTTCTTCAACAGATGATCTTAAGTTAAGTTATATAAACTTATTCTAAATTACTGTAGTCTTGTAGGTCTCAAAGGACACCTAACTCGAGCTATTCTGGTATGCAATACTATAATACCTCAAGTTACAATAGTATTGATGAAACTGATAAGTGAGACAGTAAATAAAAAAGTGATAAATCTATGAAAAGTGTACGCATTGATGTCTAAACGTCTGAAATTAGTTGTGCAAAATTGTTTTGTTCCAAAACATGAAATGAAAAAAAAAAAAAAAAACATTGCTGAAAAATTTAGTTACAGTTGTTTTGCCTTCAACCGGCGATATAGGAGTTGACAAAGTTCCAGATTTTTAAAAAGAAATGTAATGTGGGTGTCGTGGACCTTTTATAAGAAATTCATGTTAAAATCAGTACAAACCATTGTGTTTTCCCGAATCGTCCTTCTTCACTCTGCAAAATAGAATCCTCGTCATTCTATGAACCTGACTTCGTGTCATCACTACCCTCTTCAAAAGCGGCTCAAACTGATACGCCAAAATTTATCATGCTTACGGAAAAGTCGGGAAAATAGCTCACGTAATTTTCCAGGATGTAAATTTAACAAAACCTGTCCGAATCACACTAATAATCGTAGCCTGCTTTGAAGTTAGTTCGGCTGACAGGTAGCTGACGATCCAATGACGTCACCTCCGGCTACATGATACCAATTAATGATGTCACCTCCGACCACGTGATACCAATCAATGATGTCACCTCCGACCACGTGATACCTATCTCATTACCTCTCAAGGCACTTTCACAGATAACGTCTATGTTTACTTGCAGTAACCTAAGGATCCGGGAATGGTAAGCAAGAATAAGATTACTGCTAATTTTTGAAAGATAGGCAATTGAATAACAACAAGCCAACATTTACGTTCCATATTTGTTTAAGTGTGCAAGCAGGGGAAAACACTAAACTTTACATACCGATACTCAGAAATGTGAATCATTGGACATGTATTAATGTGACCAGACACACCCAAAATTATAAGAGGGTTTTAAAACTAATTATACTCAAATAGTTTCAGTCTAATACGTGATAAATAACTTAAACGGAACACCTGTTATCATACAATTTATCACTTCTGAGGCAGGAACAATCCCCGTTTATTCACTTTCCACTGTTGCCAACATTCATACAGAGAATTACGCCATGCTGCTCATCACCTACAGAATCAACAATTTCCTTTATATCCGAACCAGAATGCCTTGATGTAAGCCAGGAATCACCACTAAATAAAAGAGAAATATACTCTAAAAATACATAGGGAAAAATATATAGGGACTCAATTTGTAGGTACTAACCGGAAGTTATATTTGTGACTCGAGTACAAAGAAACTATCACGGTCCTTCCACCATATTGTATGGAATTCATTGGTGTGGTTCTGCAGTTTCGTACTTTGTAAAGATCTTAGATTTTAAGGATAAAGAATTTCCCGCGTTTCTCTCACGGATTATCCTGTCTATTCTAAATAAGACATTGTACTAGGTTAAAAGAGCATCTAATTCTCTTTATTTTGATGCTTGATTGAAGGGTTTAAATTGGGTTATAAAATATACAGCTTGGCCTTATTTCAGAAGTGCATAGCTAAAAAAAAGCTGCTAACTCCGCATGGTCGTTCTTACTTCCTTGACTTCAAAGGTAAATTGTAAATAAAAGAGCCAATAACTTTGACTAAATTCGTTTTCCTTATTTTTAATATGTTAAAATTAGTGTACTTTTGACTAGTTCAGACCGATTTTTCGAAGACATGGGGACAGTCATTTTGATTAGACGTGTACTTAGATAATGCGCGATTTTCACAACTACAAAATGTAAAGAAATTTCAGACACAGAACATGAAAGTAGAGGTATGCCAACATGCTCTCTATTGTGTGTGTGTGTGTGTGTGTGTGTGTGTGTGTAAACAACTACACTTTATACCTATCTCTCTGTCAGATGTACGTAATATCTGTGGAGCGCCCCATTATAAATTTTGAGTGTAGTACCCTGCTTTCTTCACTGCGTTAACAACAGTTTAGAGGAGACCGTTTTAACTGAAAATTTTCTGTATTGTGGTCATTCATGATTCCTCGTATCCTGTAGCTGACCTGTCCCTCCAACGGTTTGATCGACATACAACTCACAATGCATGCAATGTACTTGGTAGCAACCAAAGAAACTGCTCGGGTGGCCTAGTGGTTACAGCGTCCGCCTCGGATGCAGAAGTTCGTGGGTTCGATACCCGGCCGAGTCATACCAAAGACTTACAAATATGGTACTAACAGTTGCCTCGCTTGGCGCTCAGCATTAGGAGGTTAGTGTTAGGACTGGTCGGCCTGGTGTCAGAATAATGTGACTGGGTGGGACATCATGCTACATGTCTGCGGCATGATGCCCCAGTGCTAAACATCACTATAAACTGCCACACTGCAGACATCGTAGTGATATGACTGAAAAATTGTTAAAGCTACGTTAACAATCCAAATCACATCACATCACAGCAACCAAAGAATCTTTCGTGGCTACGTTATTACAAGAGAAGTTAAATAATGCCAACTTATCGTCGATATGACCGTGGTTACCTCCCCTTACCTATTTGAGTCAGTATGGCGACCATGATAGCCTGAATTGCGTTTTATTAAAACCTCTGTTGCGGAGGTTGCTTTGGCGGTTGCAACGCCACTGTGATTTACCGTTCCTAGTTCTATGTGACACAAACTAGCTTACTAGGCACGAGAAAACCGCTGATTGTGATTAGAACGTGCCACACAAAACTAAGGTATGGGTATCAATTACAGAACAATAGAACAGTAGAGATTCCGTAACTATAGTGTAGCTGTGTCACAAGTACGTTAAAATTAAAACCTATAATATGGCAACAACAGTTTGATTCCTGGATATGGGGAAAATCCCTTGGAACGTGGAAGACAAGACATAAATCACTTCCTTAAAAAAGTATAGGTATCATTCAGGGTAGATTAACAAAGTAGGAATTCCAGAAACACCCATGTTGTCGCTTTTGCTGGTTAGTACTAATATTAGTACCACTACTTCGTGGACGGGATACTAACATGAACCTATGTGTATCAACGGAGCAGTCGGGTTTGATTTGCACCAGGCGCTTTTTCAGTTTACTATAATAAAAAAAAAAAAATTGAACATGTTCCTTACATATTCTGAAGGAAATAAAATATTCCTTTAATTTAATACTATCAATGTTGAAATTCGTGAAAAGTTTCCTTTACCTTCTTTATCATATATTTACTTTTGGATCATCCGCTATATTAGTTCAAATGATAACTACTTCCGTTTTCAACCTCGTTTTTGTATGTAATATAAGGACATTGCTGCCTTATTTGAAAACGTAAACAGATCGTAGTAAATATGATATGTATTGAATAACGTATCTTACAACAACCAAATATGGCATAGCAAGCCTTATTTGGTAAAAGAATTACCGCGAGAAATCGTGTTTTCTGTCATGGTGGACAAGGTACGATTAGCGTAAACATTCCAAAACAGTTTACCTTAATAACTTAATAACTGTGTCATTATCCAAACTTCATGAAAGACATAACTCTACTTAGGTAGTACATTTTAAGCAGTCATCTTTTTGTACTTGGCAATATTTTATTTCCTCCATTGTAAGGTTGCCTCCCCTTACCTATTTTAGACAGTCTGACGTCCTTGATAACGTGAAATTTCTTTCTTTTTCAAACATCTGTTGCTCGGGTTGCTTGGACGGTTACAATGCCGCTGTAATTGACCGTTCCTAGTACTAGTACTAACGTTGAAGCTACTTCATCCTAGCTATTTCCTGGTATGTTAATAAAACTTCAGTCACAAAACTCCTGAATTCATTGTACATGTACATATATTCGTTCAATTATTTATTCCGTCACTCATATCGCTGTTTATATTCGTCAAGACTAGCCATGATAATTTGTTCTCTCTCTCTCTCTCTCTCTCTCTCTCTCTCTCTCTCTCTCTCTCTCTCTCTGACATTTACTTAATTATTAAAGCTAAAATGTCTTTCGTATTGTCTTGTAAAATTAAGTGTTCTGCATATTTTTGTCAAATTATATGTTTTTGATCATCAGTGATTGTTGGGCTTGGAGGGGTTGAGAATTAACTTGTGTGTGTTTAGAATCACGCACATTACTTTTTGCCTTCACAGGCTGTCAACAACGCTGCTCAGCAATTTGAAAATGCTAAACAAATCTCGAACTGCACCATCTTAATTTAATCCGTTCACGGGTTTCGCCTTAACCTGTTATTCATATTTTTAATTTCAAACAGATCACCGATTTAAAGAATAAAAGTGTTGACTGATCTTTCATATTTTTGCAAAAGGTTATGTTTTGCTGTACTTTGGAAACGCTAGCACTCCCAAGAAAGGTTGTAATTCGCGTAATCTTTTCTGACGCTTGAACAGAATCCTGTATCGGCACCCTTTTCGGCCTTACTCATTTTTGACAGGTATATTTCTCTGTAAAAACAGAAGTTGCCTTTTCGATAAATCTCCTTGGTGTCTCTTAAGGTGTACAAAAGCCGTATACAGTGGAAGGGTGTGGCAAGAAACATAAAAACTGAAAATATCAGTCACTCAGTATCAATGAGAAATGTGGTTTTAAACTGTGATGTCTATAAATAGGTTCAAATGATTATTAGAATAACGCCTTTCTTTTCGAGAAATAAAACACGCATGCTAATTTACTACAGTAAGATCAGTTATAAATAGAACTGTTATCTACGTTGGCTGAACAATTAGTTCTTCGTGTTCATGTGAAGTACTCTCAATGACTAAGATGTTGTCTTAGGGCGATTTGTTTTCTAGAGATAACTGAAGAACACTCGCTGGTACCTGACCAAAATTGGCAAGCCAGGCCGATGACTGCTAAATATGTCCCTTCCTTAATTTGTAATAGAACTCGCGGTACTAATGTTATGGAAGAATGGGAACCCGTCTTGAAATGGATGACTATAAAATAGAGCATAATTTTTTCTGGCTGGACATAATTGGTTTATAGTAAAAGTTTGGTAAAGGGAATCTATACTATTTGTAGCTGAAAACGTCCGTAAGTCGAATCCAACAGCAAAGTAATATAGACCCTGACATGCCGTCGCGTAATAAGCCTGCAGATCTGAGTCGGGGTTGTTCTACTAATTACTCCTAACAAACTATATAGACCCAGATCTGCGGTCGCAGCATGCGACGGCAGGTCTATGTTCATGCAGTTTGCAGTTGGACTCGATTTATATGCTAAAGAATCTCTCTCTCTCTCTCTCTCTCTCTCTCTCTCTCTCT